>APFE031650261.1:41269-122620 GCA_000404065.3 Pinus taeda | reverse complement strand
TTGAACTTGATGTTGAAGAAATTGATGAAGGGCTGCTTGGTGGAGTTAAGCCACTAGTTACAGAAACATTAGTTGGCTACTCATGATCATTATCAACAATTATATCATCATTCAAAATAGATTGTGTCTTCTCAACGTGGCCCTTTTGATGACCATAAACTCCCCCTTCATCAAAAATTACATCTCTTGAGACAATAAGCTTGTTAGTTAGAGGATTATACAATTTATAAGCCTTGCTTGTCTCACTATACCCAATAAAAATGCATAAGTCACTCTTTGCATCTAACTTTTTTATATTTTGATCAGGTACATGCACATAAGCCAAGCAACCAAAAACTTTGAAATGATTAACATTAGGCTTTCTTTCATACCAAGCTTCATAAGGAGTCATATTTTCCAGTGCATTGGTGGGGCTACGGTTGAGGATGTATACTGTTGTAGCAACTGCATCTCCCCAATAAGAGTTGCTCAATCCCTTAGTTTTTAGCATGCATCTTGCCATTTCAACCACAGGACGACTTTTTCTTTCAGCTATGCCATTCTGCTGGGGTGTGTATGCTGTAGTATGCTGTCTCTTGATGCCATTCACATCACAATAATTCTGGAAAGCTTTTGAGCAGAATTCTCCTCCATGGTCAGTCCGCAAACATTTGATCTTGCATCCTCTCTCATTTTCTACAAGGGCTTTGAACTTCTTGAATGTATCTAGGGCTTCACTTTTGGCCTTCAAAAAATATACCCAACAATTTCGTGAGTAATCATCAATAAAAATGATGAAATATGATGACTTACCCAAACTCTTAGTCTGCATAGGACTACATATGTCTGAATGAACAAGCTGAAGTGGGTGATGAGCTCTCCATGCACTACCCTTTGGAAACCTTTCCCTTGCATGCTTTCCTTTAGCACATCCTTCACAAACCTCCTTATGCTCTTCTACCTTAGGCAAACCAAAAACTAATGCATGTGAGGTTAGAAACTTCAAACTCTGAAAATTTAAATGCCCATACCTGAGATGCCATAACCAACTTGAATCCTCATAAGCCATATTAGCAAGATTGTTGTTATGTTCATCAAACCTCAAGGGAGACATCCTATTTCTTGTCATAGGCACAACAATGATCACCCTATTTCCCTTATTCTTATCATAGATAGTACATGTATTATTTTCAAAGACTACTTTATAATTTTTCTCACAGAGTTGCCCAACACTCAACAAATTATGCTTCAATTATGGAGTATAATAAATGTCATGAATACTCTTTATACCTTCTTTTGTTTGGACCTCCATAGCTCCTTTGGTAGCAACCTCTAATGATTTGTCATCACCAAGGTGGATCTTGGATTTGAAACTTCCATCCTTTGCTGAAAACAACTTCTCATTCCCTGTCATATGGTTAGAGCATCCAGAATCGAGGTACCAAACATCTTTACTAGTATTTTCACCTTTGGCATAAGATAAAAATAATTGATCTGGAGGATACTCACTACTTTCTTAAGCATAATTAGCATTTTTACCTTCTTTCAATCTGCATTCTATTTCAAAGTGACCATACCTGTTACAATGGTAGCATTGAACATTTCTCTTATCAAATCTACCTCTACCTCTTCCTCTGAAACTACATCTTCCACTTGAGCCACCTCTTCTTCTACCTCTTGAATAATTTTGGTTTTTCCATTTACCTTGACCTTGATGGCTTTTGGTGCTGCTGCTACTTGCATCTTCATTCTTTGTAATTTCTAATTTAGAGGAAAAAGATTTCTCTACAGCTTCAAAAGTTTCCTTCAATCTTTCTTCTTGAGACATCAAAGATCCAACCAATTCATCAAACTGTAGTTTTGTTAAATCCTTACTTTCTTCCATGATTATTGCAACATGATTCCATCTATGTGTTAAAGATCTTAATACTTTTTTAATTAAAACTTCATTACTTACAACTTCTCCAACTGTAGCCATTTTATTGACCACATCTTTGACTCTCACACAATAGTCACTGATACTTTCAGCTTCTTGCATCTTCAAATTCTCGAAATCTCGCTTCAATGTCTGAAGCTTGACCACCTTAACTTGATCGCTACCTTGGTAAGCTTCTTGTAGAGTCTCCCACGCAACTTTGGCAGTTTTTTCTCCTGATATTATTGGAAATAAGCTCTTATCAAGAGCTATCTGAATGTGAAACAAAGCTTAAGCATTCTTCTTCCTTGCTTCCTTTCTTGTTGTTCTTTCATTGGTTGTAAGAGCATTCCAATCAGCTGGCTCCTCATATCCTGATTCAACAATCTCCCACAAATCTTTTCCAATAAAAAATGTTAGCATCTTAATGCACCAATAATCATAATCGTTCCCATCAAATTCTGGAACTAGCATCTGGTTAGAATTCGACATGAATAACTTTGGCGAAATTCCAACAATACAACTTTAACCCAAAATAATTTTACCTGCTCTATACCACTTGTTGAATATGAAATGAATTATTTTATGCCAATTGAAAAGGCAACAATACTATGAAGAAAAATACATATAAAAAAGATAAAACAATTAAAAAACACACTTGTTGAATATGAAATTAATTATTTTATGCCAATTGAGAAGCCAACAGTACTATGAAGAAAAATACATATAAAAAAAGATAAAACAATTAAAAAACACACTAACTGTTTGAGCTAAAAAATGCTGCAAATATCATATATTGATTCAACTATTAACTACATTATTAAATAGTAAAACTATTACTAAAATCAACTCTTGAATAATTCTACTGCAATTACAACTAATTTCTAGCACTTTCCATCAGAACTGACCACCCTAACAATCTGCTGCTTTAATCCCTAACAATCTACTTTGCAGAGAACACAAAATCTGCTGGCTACTTTGTCAGCATTTTACATAACTAATTAAGCATTAATTCTAACAGAGATCAAGTGGGAAAGCACTCTTTTGCACCCATGGAAGGTACTGAAAACAGGCTGAAGTTGACAACAAAAGTGGGTGATTCAGAAGGATGTATGGACCTGCAGGTAGATAATACAGAGATAGAAGATGAATGCGAGACGCCTAAGTCTGAAAAGCACAAGATACCTTTGGTGCTCTCTTGTCGCTGGCCCCACTTAAGCCCAAATGGTGGAAGAGATAGTTGCCTGCAAGTTGTTCTTCTCTGGAAACATTTCACATCCCATCTAATGATTCTGATTTGGAGTAGTTATCTAAATAGTCACTATCACACAGATCTGAATAGTCACCATCATACTAAGAGAAAAGAGTGATTGGTATTAAAAAAAGGTCTAAAATAGAAGGTAAGGGTAGATCTTATTGAGAATAAAATGTACAGAAAGTATTGTGGCTCAAGTGTTTGCAGCTATAACTTAGTAATATATAGCCTCTGAGTGTTGGGTATTTGTGATAGTAGATTGAATTTATGATAGAATATATTTTGTGGATAACTATATGGATTGCATTGAATATTGCGGTTTTTCATATTTCTTTAAGTTATTGTTGAGAATATATTTATTTTGTTGTGAAGAGAAGACTTATTAAAAGATGAATATTTTGTAGTTTAGGCTTTGCTATTGTATTGGTGGTAACATTTTGTAGTTTGTTGTTTGCGCCTATATTATATTTATATAGTACTGAACATTATAACATTTTGTAGTTTTTTATTTGTCCCTATATTATATCTATATAGTATTGAACATTTTATGGTTGGCAGTTTGACTGCATCTATATTATATCTATATTGTATGCAACATCTTATGGTTTGCAGTTTGAATGGATTTGTATCGTAAAGTGTTTTTATTGAATTTATAGAATATGAAGTAAATCACATTCTATATAAATATAATATAGCTATACAGTTTGAGTGAGTTTAATAGTTAAGAATATGTGTTTCTTCTTAAGAGGTTACAGGTTCAAAACCAAAAAGGTAGAGTATGTATGCTTTTGTAACCTTGGGCTGAAGACTAAAGTGGATCCCTTGTCCCACAAATAAGGAAGTCTGATACACCCATTTGGTGTCTGGCTTATCCCTGTCCTTAAAATTTAATAATAATAACAATAAATATATATTTGTATCTGTGTAAGTGTATAGTTCTTCTCATTATCTATTGTTGAGTAACAATCTTTATTAAACAAGTGGCTTATCCTTGACCTTAAAATTTGGTAATAGAAATAATATATTTATATATATGTAAGTGTATAAGTGTATAATTCTTATTCTATAATTGACCTTAAAATTTGTGAATAATAATAATAATATATTTATTATATATGTAAGTATATAAATGTATATTCTTTTCATTTTCTATAGCTGCAGCTGAAAGTACAATAACAATATTTGCTAAACTAGTGTAAAGTACAATAACAGTAACAAATATTAATCATTTCCATCTCAATGGTGTCGAACCAATGGTGTCCAACCAGTATTAACACATGGACAAATCCTAACTTTAGTAATTATTAATTATAAATTTTAGAATTATTAAGTAGATAAATTTTAGCTTTTAATTTTAAAAATGGGTATGAAAGACATTTATGGCTATTTTTATGTCTGGCTGGTAAAGTTATTGTGGCTGTTTATGTTTGTTGACAATAACTTGAGGTTCTAGATTTAGGGCAATCTACATTAATAATTTCAGTCTTCTTGCTTTTCCTTAGACCCAATATTAATGGATGGTGAAATATATTAAAGGAACAATGGAGGGTCAAATGGATATATTTTTATTAGATGAACATATTTATATTAAAAGAATCTAGTATTAACCTGATTAATTATAAATTATATCTTTTAAATTATTAAATAGTGTTCTTTTTTATAATATTTTTTTTCCTATTATAACCTGATTAATTATAAATTATAATCTTTTAAATTATTAAAATAGTGTTTTATTTTAAATATTTTATACTTAAAAAAATTAAAAATATAATAATTATGTTATTTTTAAAAAATGGAACATTAATTATGAGGTCAATCCTCATAAAAAGTTAATTAGATTATTTATTAGGACATTTATATTTATAATATATTTTTATATAATTATTATCATTTTGAAATGGTTGTTTTTGGAGTATGCCTAAAATTAAGGTGTAGTTAATTTTATTTGTGTTTGGGATAACAAATTTCTTCAATATATTCATCCAATTAGTGTTGTTAAGGTTTAATTAGCTATTTCTATGTTTGGAATAACTAGTTTGTTCAATATGTTGATCCACTTATTAATAATTAACAATCTTTCAATTTCAATACCTAAATCCAAAATGCAAAATTATATTTAACAATAAAATACAATTTTATACTAAAACCTAAGTAACATTTTAAAATAAGATATGAAGTGAAATAAATAATAATTTTAAATATTAAAATATAAACAAATTTTAAAATGTAAACAAGTTTACTTAATATTAATAGAGTAAGTATTTAAAAAATTAACATACATTTTAGAATGAGATATGATGTGATAATAAAGTAGAATTTCAAATTATTAAATTATAAACAAGTTTACTTAATATTTAATAGAGTAAGTATTTTTAAATAAGGGGTTAAGATTTGACATTCACAATTCAACAACCAATAAAAAAAACAATGAAAATACATTTTATTGCAAAAAAAAAAAAAAATCTAAAACAAGGCTAATATTGTTACAATGCAATAAAAGTAAGCTAATTTAGAAATGAAATTAGTTTACACTTAAAAAAAATCCTTTTACCATAATTCTCATCCTAATTATACAAAAGTGATGGTGAGATAAAGTACTACAATTCCCCTATTATTTGGTCTCCCAAGCTTAACTATTCTTTCTCATCTTCTATACTTTCCTAGAATTAATTTCCCAGCCGCAAAATAATATACATTTAGAACATTAATTTGAGGGAGATTATGTTGTTTAAAGAGCTCTATAATATGAGATATTTTGAATCATCTTTTTCTCAAACTTTTCAAGCTTGGGAATATGGATTTGACCATAGAATATTTTTTAGTTAGATTTCCATTGAAAAATTTCATAACCTTTTATTAATGACAATAAGAGAATGAACGCTTTTCCTAGTTGTGGTGATGTAATATCCCAACTTTTTGGATACACAATATTGTGGAAATGAATTATTGTTGGTTTCAAGTAAAGACATCCAACAAATGTTTTCTATATATGTAACTTGCTATATTGTGGCATAAACTATTATGTCAAGCTCAATTTCTCCAATGGAATTCTTTTCTAAGTCCACTCGTATAAAAGGCTAAGTCAATTTATTGCGAGGCTTATTTAGTCAAAATAATAATTAATATGGGTATTTTATCTAGACAAGTTTAATTTTTTTTCTCATAGTGGAATTATAGCCATGTTTATTCATAGAAAATATTCCATGCTTATATATGAGTCACGGTTTCTAATATATGTTCACCTTGAACTTGAAACTATTAATATTTCTCATAACACTCTCTTTAAAATATATTTGATTCATTATGCACTTTGAATGCATACAAATGAAGCAAAAAGCTTTATATTTACTAGATTTGTAACAATTAACTTGGCCTTCTTTAAAGGCATTTTTTTCTTCATAGCTTCCTTTTCATTTCAACATCAATGGTTTCATCTATGTTAAGTTGATCAATTGCAAAATCCAATAATGTTAGTGGTTCTAAGGCTAGATTTTTTTTGTTCATCACTATGTGACCATTGTTTCATTATCCTATTTAATTTTCTTAAGCTTATTCATTTACTTTTCGGACTCCTTGTTTCATTTGCCAATTTAGGTAATTCTAGCTTCCCACTTTATCACATCAATAGGTGATAGGTCATTCTACTCTATACATCTTACTTGCAAGAAAGGTATTAGTAAATTTTTGAGTAGTGTATATTTCTTACATCAACTATGGATCTTGAGTTTAAACATTTTCTTCAATTTGTTCATTTTTTTAATGTTTTTCCTCTTAATTCTTGTATTTTAAATTTTACTTGGGCCTTGTCTTGGCCTTCTTTATGAGGTTCCTTTTCTATCCTTTATTATTCATTAACTTATTTTCTTCATTCAATGTTACAAAAAAGACATTTAAAGGTTGTTTAGGCTTGCAACCTTCTTGCCAAAGCCATTTCTAAAAGCCTTTTAGGGTGTTAGCTCAGGCTGTTCTTAAAAATGAATGCCCCTAAATATATTTCTCATGACAATTTTTTGAAGCCCCATTCTCATGAGAACTCTTGAAAATTTATTTTTTTGGAAGTTTTTTCTAATCACCACTTCTAAAAGTGTTTTCTCATAACTTTTGGAAAAGAGATAGGGAGGGTTTTGAATAAACCCCTTAATATATTTTTAATGGCATTTTTTCTTAAACCACACTAAAAAGTAGTGAGAATTTAAATCATTGTAGCATGGATTCTTTTGTGTGAAGGGGTTAATAAATTAAGTTAATAAAATAAGTTTTTCCTCTCTGTGATTTTGGTTCTCTTTTTTTCTAGAAAACCACTACCTTGTGACCACTAGATTACATTTATTGTATTCCTTTACGCTCAAAATTTGATTACCGTGTGCAATATAATTGGTTTTCTAAGTGTTGTATTGAGATCATTGTTCTTAGTGATAAAATACAATTTGTTGGTGGTAGAGTGGTCTTCCCTCCTTATGTTACAAAGTTAAATCCTTGTGAATATTGAGATTTTGGCCAATTCACATAGAAGCTCATTCCATCTAAATATAATTTCACCCTCTTAAACATGTGGAGATGGAGAATGAAGGAGATGTAGAGGATAAGGTATATGTGGAAGGAGGGTTTGCATCAATTTGTAGAAAACCCTTATCTGAAAACGCGAAATTTAATATCTATGTCGAGTGGAAAGAAGTTATCAAGGGTAAGAAGATGACCATTATCATGATACTTATAGTAGATAAACCACTCAAAAAGGGTGTCATAATGATATTTATTTCACTAAATGTGAGATTTATTGGGGTTCCCCAAATGTCAATAAAAAAAAGTCATGTTGAGTATATCATAGTTTATCAACAACTCTCAATAGATTGCTATACAAATGGTGGTGGTTGTACACAAAAATTGGAAGAAAAAACATTGTGGACACATTCACTCAAAACAATTCTTATATTACTCACACAAAACCAAAATACAAGCCACATAAATAGTGCTTATCAGATCCAAGATTGCAAATAAGGAATTTCTTGTTGAGAAAATATCTCAACAAAACTCAACATCCAAAAAACTAATCTTACCTATTTTTCTAATGTAACCATTATTTCCATGTCCCCTCTTTAATGATTATATTGCATTATTATGAATATTGATACAATAATGAAAAATTATAATTAATGTGTCACATATGTCTCAATGGTCTTCCTCGACACTTATCCCCACTCTGAAGTCTAGTGGACAAAGCTCCCTTAACCATCACAATATTTGAGCCTCCCTCAAACTAATTTTAAGACATAACCACCTCTAACAATCTTTGATGAACTTTGTATAATTGAGGCTTCTCAATCTCCCGAAGGACAATATTGATACTAGAGTGTATCCAACACTCAATTATGCAATTGGTGCTTCTACGCACATGGATCTTATAACATATCTTGAAGCTCGAAGCACAACAAGATATTTCAATAGATAACATATTCACACAATTAACTTAGCCATACATTCTCTCGGAAGAGAAGAACAAGAAAGAGAATCACTTATTTAATTATATTACTCTGTACATCAATTGGTTTTGCACCTCACAATTTAAAATACATCACTAAATATCAAACTCACACCATAAAATAAAAAGCACATTAATCTTAAATTGTTGCAAATCTAGATTCCTCTCTTTAGCTAGCAGTGATTTGTTATATTTCACTCCTTCCATTTAGAAGTAATTACTCAACTTAAGCATTATTGCCAATACATCCTATTGTCACTCGTTGCAAAAATATGTTTTAGTTATACAAATAGGGAAAAAGAATAGAGATGATTGGACCTAGCCTCTAAGCCATATGTTATCTATTATTAAAGGAGGAAGAACATGTGGAGTTTAAATTGTTTTGGAGAAATTTCCATATTCTCTTAAAACCATTGCTTTCAAAAACCCCATTTTTTCCTTTGTTTTTTAAATTCTAGCTGCAATGACCCATTTTTAACTCTAGCCGAAATCCCTTTGTATATCCAACTCTAGCCATGTTTCCCATTCCCCTTTGAAATTTTTTAAAACATTCATAAATCATGCCGAAACCCTTTTTGAGCGTCAGGACCCACAAACCATAATCGCTATCGACCCCTTCCCTTTTAGTGATACATATCCACCCGTCTCCCTTTTTAACTTTTGCAATTGCGATATCACATATCACAAAGTTCCTCGCCGATTTCCATATCCAAGTCCCGTCACCACTCCTTCTCGTCGATTGTCATAATATCCATCCTCCATCAATATCACATATCAGAAAGTTCCCCTCGATTATCATATAGTAAGTACCTCCACAGCCCCATCAATTGCGATATTTCCTTCGCTTGTCGATTGCGATAGAGTCTTTTTTTCCAATTGCGATAATTCCTTCCCTCATCGATTGCGGTATCGCATCGATTGCGATATTGCAGTCAAGGATCACACAAGTTAAATTTCCTCCTTTGTCGGTGTCCCTTCCAACTTGTGATTGCGATGTGTGAGAACCCTCGAGGATGTGATATTTTATGTCACACATTCTATAAACCGTCACTTTTGAAATATATGAAATCACCATAAATAAATGTAATGCCCCTTTTCCCTTTCCGATGGTGATATGCAAGTCTTGGTTCTGGATGCGATATTTTATGTATCATGCTTTATTGAAGTTTCGCATCTGGACAATCAATAAGCACTATGAAATATGGTAAAAAGGTCCTCTCATGTATTGTGATTGCGATACCAATAGGCTTGGATCAATGACCCAAATTGAATTGACTCAGATCAACGACCCACATGGAATCAGCTTGGATCAATGACTCAGATGGAATCGACCCGTATTAGTGGCCCAGATCAATGATCATTAAAATGTCTACTATGCTTCACTCAGTGGACAACGAGGGTATTTTTTGGTGTATATCCAACAACATGGTCATTAAACAGAATACAAAGTCAATTAAGGTATGGGGAATCAAGAAGATTAATGGCTTAGCATGGGGCCCCACTCAGATACACAACAAAGGACTGCCAATACATTCTCCATTTTTGGTTTATAATAGACAAATCAGAGTCGATCCACTCCACGCTCTCGAGAATGAGAAATTGAGGATGTTAAGGCAAAAATGACAAAAATCAGCCAAGCAGCAAGAGGGATACATTGTGGTAGAGACATGGTCTAATCAGGGGCCTTCACAAGAACCACAGGATGATATTTTCCTCCATCATCCTTTAGTTTCCTCTTTTCTATTTTTCTGTAATTTCTTTTATTTTGTAATTTCTATATTTCGAAGAACAGAATCAAATCTGAGGAAATCAATTTGGGTAGTAGAGCTATCGTAGGCCTAGGAAGCTAATTAATTAGATAGTTATCCCTTTGCTAAGATATTTTGTAAATGTGGATTCAAATCACACATTCTTTGTATAAAATAGGGGGAGAAACAATTAATAAAGATTTCAGAATTTTTCACCCGCAGAGGTCAAAATTATGAGATTCCACTTTTGGTTCTATTTTCTTGTTCATGAGGGAATTGAGCAATATCTTGTTGAATTTAATGGACTCGTATGTTGGACTCATATTGGATTAATGAAACTCTTTGGTGATTCCAATCACAGAAATGTGCAATATGTTTTCCCCTTCTGTAAATTTCATTTCATATATGTTTTTCTTTCTCTAAAATTATGTAATGAAGGTGCTAGTCTCATCCTCTCATATTTATACGTATGTTGCTAAATAGTGAATAGTACGTGTGTCTATTATAGATTTACTTGTGTTAGTCTATAACTTACAATACCTGTGTACAAGACATATTTACTTGTGTTATTCGATTAACCTGTAGTACGTGTATGAACATAGATTTACTCACAATGTTTGGTTATATAGGTAACCATGAGGTATACCGCATGAAACCTTAAATCAAGCTCCACTCTTTCTTCTCTTTCATCTCCCCAGTCTTCCATACTTATGCCGGAATATTGTTGCTTAAGATTCTATCTTGTTTACAACCATATGCATCAGATTCCCCTCCTTTCTTGCCTCCTCTTAATTTTACTACAATTCCAATATTGAGGTTGCCTGTTGTTATGTGTCAGCCATGAAAACAAGACATTTGTCTTTGAGGTTGCCCCAATTTACCCCCTACACATTTGGATCCATGCATTGGAATGAGTTTAGCTTACTGAAGGGTTATTGAACCAACCCCATTTTATTATCTTTATAACTACGTGAAAATTGGAATGCAACAGAAACCCTAATGATAATGTTCCATGCACTCCTCTACTCAATATGTCCTAGGCACTAGTCTACAATCAACCGAGAGGTTGTCTCTAGGAAGTTTTCTATATCTTTTGAAGCACTTGTGTCACAGGTGCTAGAAAAAGCGACAACACATCCACATACTCTTGAACCTTACGAAATGTTTTTATGCTTATGTTGATTTAAAAACACCCACCTGTGCACATGCCTTAAACTGAGGTCTAGAAAATACTACTAAGGATATCCGCCATACTTAATGCCACAGTTGTGCGAAGGTCAATAATAATTCCTTGATAATTCTATGTACCAATAATAAGCTTCTGGACATGGCACTAAAATTGGTTGGGGACGTGGTATATCTGGTGTAACCCTATGATAAATGGTACAATTTCCTTCGAACTTACACAAAAAATCATTCACTTCAACCACAAGTTCCTATCAATGTTGATAACAAGTGTTGGATCATCGTCTCCTTTGGTGCGGAATGCATAATTCACATGATTCAAATCTCAATTGTTGTGACTAAAATTACTACAGTTGCATTTGTATCAACTAATGACTTGCCATAAAAAATTTCTTAGCAGCATAGGGTACAAATCCCCTCGTGAAATCACCAATTTGATGCTCACAATAACTTCTAACTTGGCCTTGATATCCTCATGTTCCATGTTTGGTATTGTTTTGGAGCTGAGCAAACTGAGCGTGATATGATCCAACATTCGAGAAACCACTGCGATTGATTGCGATTTTGAGAAAGGCGACTTATTGACTAGATATTAGAGACACCCACAACTCATTTTGTAGCCAATTCATGCCTTTCAAACTCTTCCATGTAGAATTCAGAACAGACCTCCACATGGACTTGAATGATGAGAATTCAACCCATCAATAGATCAATAATTCACTACCTCCTTGCATTTTGCTTGTTTGAAAGGTACACAAATGATACTCAACACAAAAAATACACAAAAGTGATAATTTCACTTAGTGTTATCTAAGTTACACCTATGTACACACAATTTATATTGCTAAAATTTTTTATCACAACCCCTCTCATTAGAGAGTTATGGATGAACCCACTCTAATACGAACAAAGAAATTGGAAGAGAAAACATTGTGGACATATTCAATCAAAACAATTCATATATTACTCAAATAAATCCAAAATACAATCCACATAAATAGTGCTCATGAGATTCAATATATTCCAAACAAGGAATTGCTTGTTGAGAAGATTTCTCAACAAAAATAAACAACCAACAAACTAATCTTACCTATTTACTAATATAAACATTATTTCCAAGTATTTTAGATTGTGTTTCCTCTTCAAAGGGAATCTATCTTTACCCTATATCTTGTACATGATCATTCGTGGTCATTGGCTCATTGGTATTTGCAAAATTTCAAGTTTTAAAACATAAGGTATAGAAAAATCCCCTACACCATTTACCCAAGAAATAAATCAAGGTTGCAACAATTATATTACAATTTCGACTATGGTAATGAATTTGTTATTTAAACTAAATATCTACCTACAATTTCTTACTTGTGGTTTCATTACTTGGAAGTGGATTTTTCAATATAGCTTAGAAGTGTTGTATTAACATAGTATACAAAGAAATTGAGTTGTTTCCATTTTCCCATAATTTTGTTTAACAAAAAGAGAAGCACTCAGTGTGAACTATCATATCAATTTTTGATATCAAAGCAACATTTACACAAGCCAATCTTGATTTTGACATGACCAAACCTTACAAAAATCTAGGGTTAATTAATGACTTCCATATGTGCAATGGTGATCATTAATCTCAAACAAAAGTGTCTTCAAATCTTCCATGAAAAATCTAGAGATGGCTTCAAGAGTTTATTCAAAACTACTCTATGAGTACAATTCCTTGATTGTGAGAACTTGTAACAACAACCTCTCACTTTGGAATCAAACTTATGAAGTGTCAGAAGCCCTTAATATGCCATGTAGATTTGCTTGGAATACACATTGAAAGAACCAATGGTTCATCTCACTATTGCTAGCATATGGTCACCATAAAGAGCATTTAAGTGGCCTTTTTGCGACATTATAATGCAATTGGCCGTTTGATGTCATCTTTACATTTTTCTACTTCAAGTGGATGCTCCACTAAAAAAATATCTTTAGAGGTGGTTTAGTCTTGTGGAAGTATTCCCATGGGTAGTTCCATGAATAGTTCAACATAGGATTGAAATCATGCACTCTCACGTGTTTTTATATACCGTGTGTACTATTGTTATAATATGTTTTTTCACAGCTATTTCCCACTCTCCAAATATGTGATCTAAGTGGATATTGCTGGCCACCCACCTATTCCACCTATACATCCAGTCAGTTTCATTTGTTTCCTTGTTTATTTCAACATTTACTATTTTTAGAAGTATTTTAGATCCTAAAATTCTAGAGCAGTTTTGAACCCCTAAATGACATTGTTCTAAGTTCCATAGGGAGATAGGCATGGGCTTGCCGCAAATATTCTAGTACTTAGAGAGACATTTCTAACAAGGTATCATACGCACCAAACAAAGATAATATGACCAAGTTACGACTCTAGGAAGTTGGTTGCCTCACTAGCCCCAACAGGGCCCACAAACCCGTGGCATTCCATCTCCTGGGTTATGGTTTTGGTTTTCCAAGGTTTTCCCTTGTTGTTAAATAATAAATAGGCCCTTGAGCCTCATTATAGCACAGCTCAAAGGCATGTAGCCATCAAATTTCTTCTTAGATATAAGCTACCATTGCTCGAGCTAATTTATTTCCATTTTGTTTGTAAGCATATTTCAGTATTTTCATATTATTGAAATGAAGTGTTACTTCTACTGCATCCATGTATTTATGGTTATATCTTTAATTTGTTGTGTTACTATTTAAGTTTAGATTAGTGGTATCAGATTGGTCTTCTCTTTCTTTGTTTTTCTTTGCATGTCCCTAATGAGGTTAGGGTATAAGGAGTTAGGGATAGAACTTGTTGAACCTTTGCAAGACTAGCCTTGCAAACCTTGATGACTTGTTGGGTTGTGTTATATTCTTTCCATGACTAGCTACCTTACCTAACCGGGAGGTTAGAGGGGGGGAGGGGGGGTGGAGCTCCCCCTTCATTGCGTTGATTGCGTAGTGGGGGAGTCATAGGGGGTTTGAGGGGGGTGGTTAGCCCCCCTCTACGGGGTCTAGGGAAGTGCATCGAGGAAATTTTTTTTTGGACCCTATATTAGGTGGGTGAAACTACCTATGGTTTTGTGCATAGTTTTTGCACATGGTTTTGGGAGCGATAGTTTTCGGTCCATGGTATTATATTCTTTGGCATGTATATATATGTATTGTAACATATGAAAGGAACATAATGAAAAATCAAGCTAGTAGTCTAAGTTTTGGGATCCATTGGAAAATCTCTGTGTATATGTGTTTTATGTTTTATGATCTCGCATTGTTTATTTTCTGTTCTTAGAATTCATATGCAGGTAATTTTGTATGGGGTTAAAACCTACATTTGGTATCAAAGCTATTTTGGCTTCAAGGGGATGCCTTTGTTGCTGAGGGGTTTCACTCAAGCCTATGGTAGACCCTGTTCAGTGGGAGATCCGTGGGATCAATTTTGGTGGTGAAAGAAGATGGTGAGTAGTGGGAAGATAGAGATCAAGAAATTTAATGGTCAGAGTTTTGAGTTGTGGAAACTCAAGATGGAAGATCTGTTGGTGGACAAAGATCAGTGGATCATGGTAGATCTAGGTACTAAACCAACAGGAGCATCCGACGAAGAATGGAAGAAGTTGGATTGGAAGACAAAGAGCATGATACGATTGTGTGTCTTATATTCCGTATTGTTGAATGTATCAGGGGAATCTACGACGAAGGTTTTGTGGGACAAGTTAGGGACTTTTTACCAATTTAAGTCTCTCGTGAATAAACTGTTCCTACAGAAAAAGTTGTATAACATGAGGATGAAAGATGGAGACTTGGTGACAGAGAATTTGAATGCATTTAATATTGTGGTAAGTTAGTTATTATCTATTGATATTAAAATTTCAGATGAAGATAAGTGCATCAGTTTGTTGTGTTCTCTACCAGATTCTTGGGATAGTCTGGTTATTACAATAGGTAGCAATGAAACTACCTTGCAGTTTGATGAAATAGTCTCATCCTTGCGGATAGAGGAGATGAGACAGAAAATATGGAGGGTGAGAATGGTGATGCCTTATGTGTACAAGAATGGTCCTAGAACAAAAACAAAAATAATTCATTGAGTGGGAGATCTAAATCTAGAGGGAGATTTAAATATCCAAGAAAACTTATAAAGGTGGTGTGCTGAAAATGCAGAAAGGAAGGGCACTACAAAAGGGACTGTAAATCTAAAGCTCCTGACAAAGGAAAGGGATGTGATGATGCTCCTTCTGCAGAGGTGAAAACCACCTCAGATGAAGGTGGGGATGTATACTTGGCTTCTTCAAGTACACATGTAGATCATGAGGCATGGTTGATTAACTCAGATGCATCCTTTCACTTCACTCCCCATAGAGAGTGGTTCTACGAGTATGAGAAATATGATGGTGGTGATGTCTTCTTATGGGATAATAGGAAGGCTAGAATTGTTGGTCATGGAAAAGTAAAGTTGTAGTTGCAAGGTGGAAGGGTTATAACACTTCTGGGTGTTCTGCATATTCCTGCATTGGCCATAAATCTGATTTTTGTAAGCAAGCTCGATGATGCAGGTGTAAAAACAATGTTCGATTAATATACTTGCAAGATGGTTCGGGGAGCAATAGTATTGATGTAGGGAGTTTAGATTGGAACTTTGTACAGGTTGTAAGGTAGCACTATTATCGATGGGTGCAATAGTTCTGTGGTTCCTGAAAATGGAGTAGAAAATTTAGTGGTATATGGATAAAATACCATGCTATGGCATCAAAGGCTTGGAAATATTGGAGAGAAGGGTCTTCGAATATATCATGGTAAAGGTATTACTAATAGCTCTCTGGATTTTGATTTCTGTGAAAATTGTGTATATTGGAAGTAGAATCAGATGAGTTTCCCCTCTACTGGTAAGAGGGTGAAAGAAACATTAGAGCTTGTGAACAATGATGTGTTTGGACCTATGAAGATTCCATTACTGGGTAAGTCTGTGTGCTATGTATCATTTATATATGACTTCTCAACGAATACATGGATATATTTCCTCAAGAGTAAATCTAAAGTCTTTGATAGGTTTAAATAATTTAAGGCTCTAGTGGAAAACCAGATAGAGAAGAAGATAAAGGTGCTGAGGACAGATAATGGTGGAGAGTTTTGCAACAAGGAATTTGAAAAATTCTATAAGAAGTGTGGTATAAAACCACATAAGACTACTCCATACACACCTAAGAAAAATGAAGTTTCAGAAAGAATGAACAAGACGTTGATGGAAAGGGAAATAAGCATGCTCAGTGTTGCTAGGTTAGGAAAAGAATTCTCAGCAGAGGCGGTGGTGACGGCATGTTACCTAGTCAATAGATCACCTTCATTAGCGTTGGAGGATAAGATGCCACAAGAGGTATGTATTGGTGTTGCATTGTACAACAACCCCGCATTTCATACAAATTTCTATACAAAATCTTAATATGAAATGGGTCCCTCAAAAAATAAACTTAGTTAGATGTGTGAATAAAATGGTATGTACCTCATCATAAGAAAAATGCTTGTTAAAAGCCTCGATGTAAATAAATCATTCTATATTGTGATAAAGTGATTAGAGGTCGCATATCACAATATTAAAGGAAACACACAGAAAGGAGCATCACCCAATCCTCTAGTTCGAAAAGGTAATCGCTATTGGCAAATCAGGGAAAACAAATGCCGACGCACAATAAAGCAAAGCCCCTTAATTCCTCTGATGTTATAAAGCAAATCACAATCGGCAAATCATCTGTGTCAATAATAAAAGGACATATGAAGAGGCATAATAAAAAACTCTCGATGCGATAAAGCTAATCGCAATTGGCAATTAGCACTTGGTGGAATCACATGATAAAGATATGAAAGACCATGCCAAATCCCGACTGTGATCTATTAATTTGGCGCACATCTTGAAAAGAAAATATACATTAAAAAAGTTTGCATGAATTATATTGTATCACCTTTCAATGATCGGAGATATTTAAAGCAAGTTTTAAAAGCCTTCCCTTTGACACTCCCGATCACCAATCAGCAATTTATTGCTAATCACCGATCAATAAAATCTGAGGCATGCTTGAAACAATCATTCGGCATATAAATGACGTAATGGGCATTTATGATGTTATTTACCACAATTGACAGTTTAAATGGCTATTCAATATTGCAGTTAAGGATGGATCTTTCAAAGGATTTCATCCATGGTAATCCTTAACTATATTTTATTTTATGCCAATTGATGTAATTCTATTCATTATCGTATTAGCATGTAGCATCATTTTCTTTGTATCACTGTTTGCAACTATTTGTGCAGAATTCTTATGAAACTAGAGAACCAGAGAAAATGGGTAAGAAATAAAAGAAGTCCACAGCAACATCTTATTCAGTCAAAGATCCCGGACCAAGCAAGAAAGGATCAATCTCAGATACGACGTGCCTTAGTCTAGGAAACACGAGCTGAGAGAGAATTTACAATCTGATAGAAGTAGAGGAGCCTGAGGAATTATCAAAAGAAGCCATAGCCGATTCAACTAACAAATCGGAAGGAACACTTAAATAATTTGTTTGTTCCTATCTACGCAGAATAGTAGCGTGAGCTAAAATCCTGCCATATACTGACGTAGTAAGACGGGTGGTGGAGAAAATTCTAGTATAGGGCAGAACCTTTTGCACAATTGATGCGAGGATATTTGGCTCATTTCAGCCTGAGGATTTCATGAAAACGTACCACTTACCTCGACCTGAGAAGCGATACAACAAGGCATTCTTGGAGGCTTTTGCAAAGGAGAACAATTCAAAGTCAGACCCAATAAAGCAATGGAGACATTTCCCCGAAAAGCGTAAGCACGAGTCATCGGGTAAGTACTCTGTTGAATCTTTGGCTTCCCCTTATTGTTATGTCGTGGCTATGATGCGTAGGATGTGGGGAATACATGATTTGGCCAAATTCACCATAGAAATGGTCCCCTTAATGGAAACTGCAATCAGTGGTATGTGATGGATTGGGCTAATATCCTGTTTGATAAACTAGCCATAGCAATTTTAGAGTATAGAACAAATGCGCATAAAACTTCCTTGATTATTACCCCATTCTATTACAGTGCTCATATTATGGATACTATTTGCTTTAATTCTGAATATCCAATACTTGGGTGGAAGTAGACTCCTCAAGACCCGAATCCAATCCATATTTACCACCAGCAATTATGGAAGGTGCATTACAAAAATCATTTCTATAAAATTTGCAATGGTTTTATTCTCCCTGTATATTATTCTATTTTTAATAAACCTGCTCCAAGTGTTGGCATTATGATACATATGTTGTACTTGATGGCAAACCACTCATCTCAGATGATAAATTATAGTATAGCAAAAAAGTTCCTTTCATGCAGAGAAAAGTTCACGCACTTTCATGCAGAGAAAAGTTCCTTTCATGCAGAGAAAAGATCACGCACTTTCATGCAGAGAAAAGTTCACGCACTTTCATGGAGAGAAAAGTTCCTTTCATGCAGAGAAAAGAACAGACACTGTCATGCAGAGAAAAGTTCACACAATTTCATGCAGAGAAAAGCGCACGCACATGGGAAATCTTATGGTTGGTTCATGGTATTAGTCCGACAGTTTTTGATCCTATGGTTTTGGTCCGTGGTATTGCATCCAAAAGAATTGAACCCAAGTATTGGTTCGTGGTATTTGTTTCTCATGGTTTTGTCCATGGTTTTGGGTGAGTCCTAGCCTATAGAAAAGGAAAGGAGATCATTTGGCTAATCACAAGTGTTGAAAATCTTAAGAAGAGAAAGATCTGAATTTCTGATAATCGGTTGGTGAGACATAGTTGAATCTGAATCAAGGAGAAACCGGAGCATTATAAGTTAGATCTACTGAAGAATTGGGACCCCTTTGACGCATGAACATATCTCTGATTTCAACAGTTTGGGGTATGTTTGAGAACTGATAAACTGTATAAATCCATAGGTGCATAGGAGCGGCAACGACGCAGTGCGAAGGTGCGCAAAACCAGAGAAGAAGTAGGTGCAGAGTTGCGTAGACTCATCATGACAGAAGTGTGGATATCCGTAGGTTTCCTTCGGTGAAGTTGAGGACCTTTCTTGAAATATATTTTAGCTGTCTTTTATCTGTTTTTGCAAAGCTCTGGGTTTAAATTGGTGTCTGGTTACTGGTGTTATTTTCTGGTTACTACATTCTGAGAAGTTCTTTGTTTAAAGGAGATTGGGTGATGCACATGTACATGATGTTTTGGATCCAGTTTGAAAATTGATGAAACATGGTCCCTGGAAGGAAAGAGAAGGTAGTAGCCTTCTGTAGGTTAGCACCTATGTACTAGTATTTCAGCTATTACAAGAGCTAAGGGGGTTTTAGCTCCCTTCCAGAAGAAGATGGAAAATGAGAGAGGGTTGTAGCTCTCTATAGGTTGCAGCCTGCATACTGGTAAAAGACTGCAGTGGTACAAAATCATTGTAAGAAGAAGTTTCTATTTGAAAGAAGATAGAGACATATTGCAGCAGGTGGTTTTCACCCACATAGGGTTTCCACCTTACATCTTGTGTTCCTTGGTGTGACTATCTATTTTGTGTTCCTGCTCATTATTCTATGGTTCTCACATACAGATTAATGACAAACATCTGAAGAATAAATTAAATTATAAGTTTGGAAGGTAAATGCAAGTTTCAATTATCAGATCTGAGAATATTTGTATAAATTGATAAGAGTTTGATAATACTGATTCACCCCCTCCCATCTCAATATTATTTCCAACAATTGGTATCAGAGTAGGTCCTTCAGAAGAAGCTTGATTGCTTGAAGGAAGATCTATCATCATGAGTAACTACGAGAGAGAAGCATCGATCAGGCCACCAATTTTTGATGGGACTAATTTCATCTATTGGAAGGTAAGAGTCACTGCCTATCTTCAATCTCTTGGTACAGAAGTCTGGGATATCATAGATACAGGGTACACTTTTCCATCAGAAACTCCCACAGATCCGGCTAAGAAGAAGCAGTATGAAAAAAATGCAAAGGCTGTCAATACTCTATTAGGATGTCTATCTCAATCAGAATTCATCAAGGTTATGCAGTATAAAACCACAAAAGAAATATGGGACAAGATCGTGCTGAGCTATGAAGGAGATGAACAGGTAAAACGAGCAAAACTTCAAACCCTCAAAATTTAGTATGAAAATATCAAAATGTAAAATGATGAAAGTGTGGCTAACTATTTCCTACGAATAGATGAGATTGTTAATTGTATGAAAAACTTGGGTGAAGAAATAAAAGAGGCAGTTGTGGTTAAAAAGGTTCTAAGATCTTTGTCTCCTAAGTTTGAATCAAAAGTTTATGCAATAGAAGAAAAGGAGAATCTACAGAAAATTACCATGTCACAGCTACAAGGAATTCTAACCGCTTATGAAATGAGGAAAGGAGGACCTTCAAACAGGAGAGAAGCTACATTCAAGGCTTCAGGAAAAGGAGATTACTATGAGTCAGGACATATGTCAGAAGAAGAGGAAGAATCATTTTTTTTCAAGAACCTTCAATGGGGTGCTGGAAGATTCAGAGGTAAGTTACCCTTCAAATGCTTTGCTTGTGGAAGAGTCTGTCACTATGCTACCAAGTGTCCTCAGAAAGACAAGCTTGACAAAGGTAAGGAACCTATTAGATGGAACAAGAAACATAATGTAAGTAAGAAAATCTACTACACTCATGAAGACAGTGATGGACTCTCAAATAGTGATGAAGATGAACGAGGTAATAATTATAGACTTTTAATGGCTTTTGAAGATGATGATTTCATGGATGATATAGATGAAGAACGTCTTTATGAAGAGATTTCTAAACTCAAAATTTGTTTAGAAGAGAAGAATATGATTATTGATACTCTGCAATTTCAACTGGCTAAAAGGGAAAAACATCATGAAAAGTTAGAATGTGAAATTGTGGGCCTTAGAAAAGAGATTAAGAAAACAAAAGCTCTTAATCTTAGACTTGTTAAAGGATCTGAAACTCTAGATGAGATTATCAATGTGCAGCGTTCTCCCTAATCAAGACAGGTCTGGGATATAATGAAGAAACATCTCAAGCATAGAAACCATCCACCTCCAAAAGTTATCTTGATGCAACAAGAAGGAGTAAGCGAAGGCCCAATGGAGATCACCAGGTAAATCAGGGACAATCTACCTCAAGAATGAACAAAGACTACGAGGTAAATTGGGGGAAATCCACCTTAAGGATGAACAAAAGCTACAATCACCCACAGGTAAAATCTTCACAATCTACCTCAAGAATGGACGACAGTAGAAACTACAATCATTTGGTTGGTAGATTTGATAATCATAGGAGTTTATTCAATGGCCAATGCTTCTCTTGTCATAACTTTGGTCGCAAAGCATCTCAATGTGTTGCCTATAAGACAATCATGACTAGAGAAGCTCAAAAACAAAGAAGTATGACTGGGATCATGAAAAGAACCTACAATAAATTTTCTGCTCTTGAAAACGAAATTGAATGTTCTATTTGTAACAACTTCGGTCATGAAGATTCTGAATGCAGGAGTAGGTTTCGGCAAACAACTCAGAAGGAACAAGCCTCAAGTGCCAAAACATGGAGAATGAAAGAACTGCAACGAGAAAGATGTGGTATAGCCTTATATGCGGAAGGGTAGGAAAATCAATGGTACATCGATAGTGGATGTTCAAAACATATGATAGGTGATAAGGAAAAACTTCATTCATATAGTGCCTTAGAAAAGGAGAAGAAGGTCTCATTTGGAAATGACACCCCTGCGCTCATAAAGGTAAAGGTTCTATTCTGTTGAAAGAAAAGGTAAAAGATGGAAATGTTATGTATGTTGATGGCTTAAAGAATAATCTATTGAGTTTCAATCAGATGTGTGATCAAGGAACTGAGGTAATATTTCGATCAAATGGATGTAGTGTTTGTGATCTTGATATAGGAGAAACAATGATCAAAGGCATAAGAACTCCAAATAATTTATATATATTCAAAGAAGGATAGCATCAATTCTATCTAAGCAAGAATGATGAACACTGGCTATGGCACCAGAGATTGGGGCACCTAAGCTTCTCACAAATAAGGAAAGCATGCAAATACCAGGCAGTTCGTGGTCTTCCAGACATCAGAATTCCAGACAATACAATATCCAAGTCATGTCAGTTTGGTAAGCAAACCATAACTAACTTCCCTGAGAAGGAAGGATCAGCTAGCAGGCCACTTGAGCTTGTCCATACTGATGTATGTGGTCCGTCTAGGAATAAGTCACCTCGGGGAGAAGAATACTTTATATTATTCATTGACGACCATTCAAGGATGGTCTAGATAGGACTTATGAATCACAAAGATGAAGACTTCGAAAAATTCAAATCCTTCAAAGCTTTGGTTGAAAACAAATTAGATCACAAAATTAAATGCCTCAGATCTGATAGAGGTAGGGAGTTTACCTCAAATGAATTTTTCTATTTTGTGAAGAACATGGAATAAGAAGAGAATTCTTTACAGCGAGGACTCCTCAGCAAAATGGAGTAGTGGAAAGGATGAACAGAACAGTTCAACAAATGGCTCGTGCTATGCTTGATTAGTCTGGAACTCCTGCAACTTTCTAGGGTGAAGCCACATTTGCTGCAGTTGTTATTCTCAACAAAACAAATGCCTAGGTGAACAAAACTCAAACCGTTCATGAGCTCTGGTATGGTGAGACTCCTTCGGTAAAATATTTCAAAATTTTTGGGAGTAAATGCTACATCAAAAATACTGATGAAAATATTGGCAAGTTTGAACCCAGAGCAGATGAAGGCATTCTTCTTGGTTACTCTCCCCACAACAAAGCATACAAGTGTTACAATAAAAGGCTTGGAAAAATTGTTGAAAGTATTGATGTAGTGGTTGATGAAGATGAAAACACTCCTAGGCAGGTAAAATCTGTAGATTTCGAAGATGAAGAGGACTATCCATCTACATCAAATCAGATTCATGATGAAGAAGAAGAGACCAATGAGGCACCAGAAAAATAGATAAGGATAGAAGAAAAGAGTCCATCCAAGTACGTTCAGAAGAATAATCCAGAATCTCAGATTTTGGGGCAGAAAGAGGCTGGTATACAAACAAGAAGAGCAATAGCAAAAGCTTCAAGCTATTTGGCATTACTCTCCTCCACTGAGAACCACAAAATGTAAGAGAGGCATGCAAATATGAATGCTGGGTCAAGGCAATGGATGAAGAACTTGAGCAGATCGAAAAGAATAACACTTGGGAGTTGGTTCCTAGACAAAAGATAAGAATGTCATAGGGACAAAATGGATCTTCAAAAACAAGTTGAATGAAAATGGGGAAGTGATTAGAAACAAGGCTAGACTTGTTTGTAAAGGGTATGCTCAACAAGAAGGAATAGACTTTGAAGAAACTTTTGCTCCCATTGGTAGACTTGAGGCCATCAGAATGTTCCTTGCTCCCTCTAGCTTTCAGAAGTTCAAAGTATTTCAAATGGACATGAAATCAGCCTTTCTGAATGGAGACTTAGAAGAAGAAGTGTACATTGAGCAGCTAGATGGATTCATCCTTGGTAATGATCCAAATCTTGTATGCAGACTAAAGAAGGCTCTCTATGGTCTCAAATAGGCTCCAAGGGCTTGGTACTATCGTCTGGAGAAATACCTTCATCAACAAGGTTTTTCAAAAATATCAGCAGATAGCAATCTTTATATAAAAAATGAAAATAACAAATTGCTAATACTTTTTGTGTATGTAGATGAAATCATCTTTGGCAGCAATGAAGAAGCTATGAGTCAAAACTTTGCCTTGGTTATGCAAAAGGAATTCAAAATGTCTTTTCTTGGAGAACTGCCATATTTTCTTGGTTTACAAATCCAACAAAATAAAGGCGGTATCTTTTTATCTCAAACCAAGTACCTCAAGCAGATCTTGAAGAAGTATGGCATGGAAGATTTGAAACCAGTATGTACTCCTATGGTCATAGGATGCAGCCTTAGTGCAAATGATGAATCAGTAGTAGTGCATCAACCAACCTATAGATCCATGATTGGAAGTCTACTCTATTTAACAGGTACCCGACTAGACATCATGCATGCAGTAGGAATGGTTGGAATATTTCAGGCAAATCCTAAGGAAACTCATCTTTAGGCAGTAAAGAGAATTTTCAAGTATCTTCAAGGAACTCAAAACTATGGCCTATGGTATCCTAGAGATGCAGATCTCACTCTTCATGCTTATACAGATGCAGATTGGGCTGGAAGCGTGGATGACAGGAAAATCACTAGTGGTGGTGCATTCTTTATGGGTTCCAGATTAGTATCTTGGTTCAACAAGAAATAGAGTTCGATTTCTTTATCTACAGCTGAAGCAGAATATGTGGCTACTACATCTTGTTGCACACAGCTCCTTTGGATGATGCAAACCTTGCAGGATTTTCAAATCACTTGTACTCCACCTATCTCCATCTTATGTGATAATACAAGTGTAATCAGCATTTCAAAGAACCTAGTCATGCATTCAAAGACCTAGCACATACTGATCAAGTATCATTTTCTCTGGTAACAAGTGCTAGAACAAAAGGTCAAATTGGAATATGTTCCCTCCAAGGAACAAGTTGCTGATATTTTCACCAAACCATTACTCAGGGAGACATTTGAATACCTCAGACAAAATCTGGGGGTATTTGATGCATCATCTTACTGTTGAAACCTGTCTGTTTCAGAGAAATATGGTTGTAAACGAGTTGCGTGAGGAGGATTCGCGTACATATGCTGGTTTATGCAGATACATTCGTGTATATGATGGTTTGAAGGAAATCAGTGGGGATAGACTCTAGTTGAAGAGAGTCTGATATGGGTCTGACAGAGACCATCTGGCACAGGTTCAAGGGGAGCATATATTCTTCTAATGATGCATTGTTGGCATGATCTTAGAAGTCCTTGGTTTGATTTCTCAAGAGTTTTCTGGTGGAGTAAATCAATGTGTGTTGGTATGAAGGTTGATTCTGCTGATAGTTGTTCTTGTCTCTATGTCATGTACTTCTTTTCATATCAAGGTCATGTAACGACCTATTTTGGTTTTCCCACTATGCCTGGGATGAATGAGTTTTGTCTATCTTTTGTATTCCCACTTGGATGGGAGATGGATGTATGTATGAGTCTTAATGATAGGAAGGTTACTTATAATGTATGGAATCATGTTCTTTCTTCTAGAACATCTTTTTGCAGACAGCATTTCAGCACAGAGCATATACAAAGGGGGAGCTCGTTCAGAGTTTTCAGCAGGTACTCAAGGGGAGTATGGTAGTCCACCCCTTTGCCCTTGATGTCAAAGGGGGAGAGTGGTTGGTTGTTGTTGCCATAAAGTCCAAAGGGGGAGATTGTTGGCATTATGATATATATGTTGTACTTGATGGCAACCCAGTCATCTCAGATGATAAATTATAGTGCAGCAAAGTTATTTTCTAGTTCCGTAAGTGCGAACCTAAAGTTCACACACTTTCATGCAAAGAAAAGTTCACACACTTTCATGCGGAGAAAAGTTCACGCACTTTCATGCAAAGAAAAGTTCCTTTCATGCAGAGAAAAGTTCACGCACTTTCATGCAGAGAAAAGCATACACACACGGTAAATATTATGGTTGGTTCATGGTATTAGTCTGAAAGTTTTTGATCCTATGGTTTTGGTCCGTGGTATTGCATCCAAAAAAAGTTGAACCCAAGTATTGGGTTCGTGGTATTGTTTCTCAATGGTTTTGGTCCATGGTTTTGAGTGAGGCCTAACCTATAAAAAGGAAAGGAGATCATTTGGCTAAACACAGTTGAGTTGAAAATCTTAATAAGAGCAAGATCTGAATTTCTGATAATCGGTTGGTGAGACATAGTTGAATCTAAATCAAGGAGAAACCGGAGCATTATAAGTCAGATCTACTGAAGAGTTGGGATCCCTTTTGGACGCATGAACAGGTCTGTGATTTCGATAGTCTAGGGTATGGTTGAGAACTGATAAACTGTCTAAATCCGGAGGTGCGCAGGAGCGGCAACGACGCAGGTGAGAAGGTGTGCAGAACCAGAGAGGAAGCAGGTGCAAAGTTGTGTAGACTCGTCACAGCAGAAGTGTAGATATCCACAGGTTTCCTTCGGTGAAGTTGCAGACCTTTCCTGAAATATATTTTAGCTATCTTTTATCTGTTTCTACAGAGATCTGGGTTTAAATTGGTGTCTGGTTACTGGTGTTATTTTCTGGTTACTGCATTCTGAGAAGTTATTTGTTTAAAGGAGATTGGGTTGATGCAACATGTACTTGATGTTTTTGTATCCAGTTGAAAATTTATGAAATGTGGTCCCTGGAAGAAAGAGAAGGTAGTAGCCTTCTGTAGGTCAGCACCTACGTACTAGTATCTTAGCTAGTACAAGAGCTAAGGGGGTTGTAGCTCCCTTCCAAGAGAAGCTGGAAAATGAGTTAGGGTTGTAGCTCTCTGTAGGTTGTAGCCTGCGTACTGGCAAAGGACTGCACCAATACAAAATCATTGTAAAAAGAAGTTTCTTTGAAAGAAAATAGAGACATATTGCAGCAGGTGGTTTTCACCCATATTGGGTTTCCACCTTATATCTGTTGTTCTTTGGTGTGAATGTCTATGTTTCTTGTTCCTATTTATTATTATATGGTTCTGACATACAGATTAATGGTTAACATCTAAAGAATAAACTACATTAAAATCTGGAAGGTATATACAAGTTTCATTAGTCAGATCTGCAAGTGTTTATTGGAAAAGATTTGATAATACTGATTCACCCCCCCCCCTCTCAGTATTATTTCCATCATTTTCTTAAAGACCATTTTAACTAGATCAAACCGGTAATAAGTGATTCAATTTGTAATAAACGTGATAAGGTTATTCCGTTCTCCGTGGATCTAGCATAAAGTGAGGCTACAAAATAGTGCACAAGCCCCAAACCACATCTAAGACATCCCCAGGGTGTGGAAACTTGGTTCCATCACCCTCCCCTGCTACCTCGGGTGAGACCTCAATTCGCACTTCATGGGATGTTGCCGAAAGGGCCGTAGCTGTGGGATTTGATTGGCTTAATAATTCTTCCAAACTTCGGTCAAGTCCATATAAGCCAACAAATACTCATAGTTTCCATTGGACTGGGGCCAAGTATTTTCTCTAGAATAAACTTATGGTTAATCTTAGATAACTTAGCAAACATAGGGCTCATGACTAAATCTTCCGAATACGATCAGTTCATAGGTGATAGACAACAAATTTCACTAACAATTCTGATAGCACAAAGTGTTCTCTACTGGACTTAAACACGTAATTTATAGGGAGTTTTTAATTCAAATCCAACTGTTCCCCCTAAATTCTGACAATAAATGTTGTTTTGGTGGCAGATCTTCAAATATTTTTTCCTTAAATGTCGCCATCCCACTCCTCCTAACGATATTCTAACCGTCAAGTCATGAACAGTGACTCAAACAATCACTTTTCTATTGTGTTGCGTGACACCTCCCTCCATGGCATAGCTTCCTATGTGCAACTTCTAGGTTTCAACTTCATCACTTTTCATGCAACCTGCTCACTACATTGTCCTACAAACCTAACAATGTATTTTATAGTCCTGTGCTCCCTTACAACTGCTTGGAGCACTAAGACTATCTTGCCATCATATAGTCATTGTGTAGGATCCCTCGTATACAATTTCAATCTGTTCCCATTCTCTTTTCCCGTAAAAGGTTCCCCATTCAGCTTCACAAGCTGAACTGCACCTCCATCTATAATTTTTTTGATAATATATTGCCCTAGCCAATGCATGTGGAATTTCCCCATAAACTTAGTGAATTTACTATCATATAATAGGGTAAGATCACTTGCCTTGAACATGCGAAGCTTGATGTGGTGATTGTGCCAGGATTTTTTGCGTTCCTTTTATACTTTTTGATGAAATCCTACCAAAAATTGATCCTCTTCGAGCTCCATCGACTGCACGAGCTGTTCCTCCAAGGCTTCATGACCTGCCATGCCTATGAGAGCTACTATGCACAGACTAGGCACAATGTACTCCATCGACATTACAACTTCTATACCATATACCAATTTGAATGATGTTTTCCCTATCATCTTCTTGCAAGTAATCCTATAAGCCCATACTACTACGCGTACGCACACATCCCAGTCATTTCACTACACGTTACAGATATTTGTCAGCACATTCTCCAAAATCTTATTGAAGGCTTCAATAGTTCCAATGGCTTGTGGGTGATATAGTGTACTCTTCTGATGGTAGACCTAGGATTCTTCTGTTAGGGCTCTGATCATTTCATTTAGAAAGTGTGTACCTCTATCACTCATCAATACTTTCAGGCAGCCAAATCTGGTTAAAACAAATTCAAACAAAAACCTAGCCCCTGTACAATCCTTGATCGGCTATGCTTCCGCCCATCTAGTGAGATATTATGTCCCAGTGATGATATAGCACACACCTGTTTTCTTTCTCGAGGGTTGAATTGGCCTAAAAAATTAATCGCCCATTTCTTAAACGGATGCAAAGATACATGAGGATGTAATGGAAATTCATTCCTTTGCAGTGGTCATCCTGTTCTCTGACATGCATTGCATGCCTTATAATATGCCTTGGAATGCTTGTGTAGCATTGGCCACCATAGACCTACAGGAAAAATATTCTGTGTAGTCTCCTTGCCTTCATAATGACCTCCGATAGCCCCTCCATGAGCTTCAGTGAGAATGTTATCCCACTCAAAATCTAGCCCATATCTTCACAATATTTCATCTGCACCCATCTTATATAGATGTCCCATAATAACTAAAAAATATACCACGTGCACTACTAATTCATTCTTTTGCTGACTTGTATATCCTTCTGTTGCCATCCCCATATTCAAGAAGTGAATAATGTCTACAAAATGATTATTTGCACACACATCGCAAAGAGATGCGCATTGGGAAACCCTTCCTCTAAATTATTAGGCTCCTCTCCTATTTCGATCCATGACATATGGTCGAGTCCTACATTTAACCTCCCTGGCTTCACAATGACTTCAAAGTCATACTCCTAAAATAGTAGCAACCATCTGTAGATCTTCGCCCCCAAAACAGGCTTGTTGACCAAGTGTTTCAAGGAAGAATGATCTGTGTACATCTTGAGGTGCCCTCCTAATAGATAACGCTTGACTTTCTATAGTGTGTACACCATAGCCAACCCTTTGTGCTCAATCATTGAATAATTTTTCTTGGCCTTCGATAATTTCCTACTGGTAAAGGCTATAGTATGGTCCATTTCTCCTTCACCAACCTACGTTAACATTGCACCCAATGCAATGCAAGAGGCATCGACATGTACGTGAAACTCCTTTTTCCAATCAGGGAATACCAAGATCATCACAGTGATGATCTTTTCTTTCAATGCATCCAAGCTGCACTGAAATTCTTCGTCCCAACAGAATGTTGCATCGTTCTTCAACAGTTTATCCATGGGCATAGTAATTTGATCATAAGATTTGATAATTTTCTGTAATATCCCATATGTCCCAGTATTGCACAAAGCTGCTTAATGTTCCTCAAGGCCTCCAAATTCACAGTTACTACAAACTTTGTAGGGTCCACCATTAATCCTTGCTTGCACCCCACATGACCCAGCAACATACCAAAGGGAACATAGAATATGAATTTCTTCAAATTCAATGTGATATGGTATCTGAGACACATATCCAATATCAGGCACAGACTTGCTACATGGTGCTTTATTAATCTAAACATTGTCCATTCATCAAAGTATACTTCCAGGAACTTATGAATAAACTCCTTGAACACAGCTATGACTACACGGGAAAATATCGCAGGTGCATTATTAAGTCCAAATGACATCACAGTATACTGAAAACAACTCCACTCCATTGCGAAGGTCATTTTTCTCCTATCCTTGAGTGTGATCTTGATCTGATGGTACTTAGAAAATTGATCAGTGAAGGAATAGGCCTCCCACCCTCCAACATTGTCTAATACATCGGTAAATGGCGTTGGGAATGGGTCATGGATGCATGCATCATTAAGCTTCCATAGGTCTATGCAAATCCTTATCTCACCCTTTTGTTTCCTCTCCTGAACCACCATCAAGCTCACCCAATCAGATTCTTCAACCAATTCTATGATGCCTGCTTCTAGCATCTTATCCATCTCTAGGTGAACATTTTCCTTGTATTTCGGATTAAGGCGATATGACCTTGATTTAATAGGCTTCACGTGCTTCTTCAAAGTGACCTTCATAACGCCCAAATTGCCAATTATGCCCTTCAAATCTGAGAAATTGGTAGGGAAGATATCTTGATATTCATGGAGTAACTCACCAACTTTATCCACAGTAGTGTCGTCCCAAAAATCTCCAATCTTTGAAAACTTCAATAATGCTTTAGTACCAATGTTTACATTCTTTGTCTTCAATGATGCGGGATGTCCAGGTTGTCTATATGTGGGCCCTTGACTTCATGATGCCCTTATGCCTCTGGAATATTAATGTTTCTTAGATATTCGTCCTCCTCTTCAGCGGTCACATTATAGCATTCCAGCGCATGGCAGGATTTGGTGCTCCAATCTGGTTGGATCCATTCCACAGGTTCTTGCAGCATTTTGAAGATAACTTCCTTGATCTCTTGCACTGCTTCATCGATGCTTGCAAATCCATATTCAAAGTTGAAGGTCAATAAGAACCATTCCTTCAATACATCCCATTCTACGGTGCCATGGTGGAGCTCACTTTCCAGATACCAGTTCATGGGAATTGTATCTGAAGTATGGAAAAATATGCGTACCCACTCTGGCTGTGGTTTTGTTCCCCATGATTTAGTCCATTTCTCTAGGTGATCGCATGGATAATCCCTTCCATTATATTTCTCAATAATAATAGTTTTATCATTCCCAAACCGTAGCTTCATCATTCTTCAGTAATCTCGCACTCAAATTCATCAAAAAACTTATCTATGTTAGTTAAACCATCATAATAGGGTAGTTTCCTTACCTCTGATGAGACACAGTGCAACAACTTCGTCATCATATTGCATTGTAGTGTGGATACCTCATGCAAATGATTATGCCAATATTCCAACTCTCCATCTGAATCAGAGGTGTAGGAACTCTCCCGATCCCATCCAATATATCCATCTACCTTCAAATTGATCTAGTCCTGGTCTCACACTATTATTTTATAGATTTGATCCAATTCATCTTCACTTTCCTCATACTCACGGACTGGTTTAGTATAGCACGCCCCTTCTACAGGGTCCAACAACACTATGACATGAAGTGATTTCCTTTCAAACGACATTGTCCTCTTCTTTAGATTGATGACCCTATTCATATCAATGACTCAGTCAATTCCCAGGAGCATATGGTATGGATTGCTATCATCAACGATCTCTATAACCTCAAAGTTGGCCATCACACTCGCACCTTTTATATCAACGATTACTCCATATAATCATCCCATAGGGATGATTTTCTACTAGTTCACCATTCTCAGCTAAATTGAAAACCACTGCAGTGTAGGTCTCCCTATTCTTTCCCATGCTTGTTTTGCAAAAGCGTTCACTTCGGACCCCAAGTCCAAGATGACCTGGTCCATCTCATAATCACCTATCTGTGTGGTGAGCCTCATCTCGTGCCCAGTTTGTGCCTTATGTTTGCCAATTTTTCTGACCACCCGGTGTCCATCAGGGACCTTCTCCTTGCTGGCACATTTGTTTATTAGTTCCTATAGGCCTTCCATAACTTTTCTATCATGAAACATTTTTATGTAGGTCTCGAAAAATGTGGTAAGTATAGAGGGATCAACCTCTGTAGGCATGCTAGGTTCCTGCACCTTGTCCTGGCTTCCTATGGTGGATGCCTCAGTGAATATTTTCAAGGCTTTCATGAAGGTTTCCTTAGTGCGATTCAGATCAAAACCAAGTTCCTTCTCTAGGGATTTTCAGACCCATCCATCTTCTTTAGGTTGTTTACCTTTATCATCAACAGTCATTATTCCACTCCTCAACATTATATTCACTCTTTGATCTTCCTCACGGGGCTCAACTCTCATCATCTGTAAGTTATGTGTAGGTTGATGAGGTTGTGCTTTCTTCTCTTGCATTTTAGCTATCAGTATCGGGCATTATTCTATAGTATGGTAAAATTGGTTACAGTATTGACATGATGGGCGTGTTTGATTCTGACACTCCTGCACATAGTGCCCTGGCTGTCTGCAGTTGTAGAAGATGATCTAACCGCAACCTCTACCAGGCCCTCCTCCTCCTTGGCCCCATCCTCACCCCTGATAACCTTTGTGTCCTCCTCTAGAGGTTGAGTTTCTACTTGCATCTAGTATGTAGGTGTTTTTTCCATCATCATCTCATAGTTGTGATAGTGGCACTCATCATGGCCCACCGATATGCAGAAGTTACAGAACAACTGTTGGGGTGTCTAGACGAAATTTTGAAGTAAATGACAATTATTTGTCACATGTTGTCCAACAACCTGACAAATATCACACCATGGCGCAACCCCCACGCTTGGTCATGTCGGAGCTTCTGGCTTCAGGGGAATTGGTCCCCCTCCTATAATATAATTCGAGTACACAAGACAGTGGTCTTTATCGTGCCCCTAACTCTTGTACTTCAGACACCTGACTTGCACGTGCACCTCTAGTTTAGTCTCCTTGTCTCTCTTCAAGCTCTGTAGTTCTAAGTGTAAGCTTTGTAACTAAGAGTGGATCTTTTTCACCCCCAAGGTTGCATCCTGAATAAGCATTGCATGTAACCTCATCATGATTTCTGAGGCTTCAACCTCTGTTCCTATCTTTTGTTGTGACAGAGAAATTCTTAGGTGGGGTAGAAGCGAACCTATAAACCATTCGTGATATTTACTATCTGTGAGCTACATGTTAGCTTTTCGAATCTAACACTTCAATCGTTGATCTAATTCCCAAGGTGTCTCGTCGACCCTCATCATGATTTCCTTGAATCCAATTGCTGACTGTGAGTCAGAATTAAGCTTACTAAACTCCTTGTTTGAAGCTGCCTTAGTCTCTGCTAGCAATGCAAGAGGATTATCAGAACAATACTTAATATATCAAGTTAGCATGTTGTTGGCTTGATGGGCCCTGACCCAGGTTCAACGTTAAGTAGCCAAGAAAATCCCTACACTTATGTCCCTTTTGGCATCAATCCGTGGAACACAGACTGAAGTCTCACTTGAAGAAGTAGGGGGGATGCAGGAACAAAGTTTCCGCACCCTAAGATGGTTGTGATGTCGGTTATATGCCCTAACCTCCCTTCCAAAAAAATGATAAGACCTTTAGGGCTTATCAAAGTAGTTCTCTTATTCATCCTTGAAGCCTCTCTAAAAGTCTTTGATTGTCCTTCACGGACTGTAAATAGATAGATCAATTACTTACACACCTCTATAATTACTCTTACTTATGTAGTTACTCATATTCGCTTAAGTATCAGTTAACTTTAACATGTATTACAATTATCTTCACGTAAATAGATATTCTTACTTGTGTTCATATGACAAAGTAAAATACATAGATTCATGCATCAATATAGAATTAATTCATAAACCCAGTATTAAATATAACATAATCATACCATTCATAATAGAAGTAAAATATTGCATATGCAGATAATTCCTGAACACTTCTCTTTATTGATAATCCATATTTCCAGTACGTACTCTAACTACCCTACACACATAGCTATAAGGGTCCGTTCACTCAACTGTGGACTTCTACCCTAGGCCTCTCCGCACTTAGCCGTAGAGCCTCTTCCTACGCTAAGACTCTTCGCTCTTAGCTCTCACAGACCCATAGACTTAATGAGAACTCTACCAAAACTTATCACTTAGCTCCCTTAGACTCTTCTAAGACTCCCTTTTTATACAATCCCATGGTTCGCAGACCAAGGGCGGATATCATCAAGCCAACACAACCATCTAAACTAAGGGTAGAAAACCCTTTTTGACTGCTTACATATTCACACTCCACAGTCATAAAATATGGAGAATTTACATTCTTTCCTACAAAATGTTTGCTTTCTACACCAAAACTTGGGCTTTTAACCCCAAAATTGACCCCGGGGGACCCATTCCCAATAGGCCCCCAACACAAATTTGTTAACTTTCCCTCGAGTCACTTTGTTGGTGCAAAGATCTTGTCGCGAAGACCTCCTAGCTCCACTTGTACCACTGTGACTTCGGCGGTGCACTGTGTTGCTACTTGCTTCATCTACTCGACCAGCTGCTCCAGTCACTTTCCTTGCGACATTTACCTGTACCTTTTACTGTGTTTCCTACAGACTAGCCATTTTTCCTACAATGGTGTCCATGAGCACATATGCTTTGTCTAGCCAAGGCTCCAATCGAGCCTTTAATAATGCTTCCCTATGCTGTGTTGCATCCACCTACTCTTTCAGTGCCTTTGCTTCCTATAGCTTCGCTAGACCTTGGGTAATGGAGACAATGTGTGCCATCACTTTAACCTCATCATATCACTCTTCTAGCTCCCGCACCTTTGTTTCCAGCCTATGCACATTGGGATCATCCTGTAAGCTAGTGACTACTTCGAGCAACTGCTTGAAGAGCACAGTGCAATCCTTTACTGTGCTATCTATTGCTACAACAACGTCCTTAACATCTGCTGCACACTGCTCTCTGACTTCTGGTGGCCTTCAACTCAAGTTCTACAATCTTAAGGTTCAGTTCAAACTGAACCTTTGCCAACTTTGTACTCACTTCACACACTCTAGTAGCAAGCTTTTGAATTCTCACATCCATTGGCTCATCTTCAGGAAGGTCCAGTTCTGGGATAGACCTGAATGCCTCAGCCACTACCTTGGTATGCGCTCATTTTTTTTTGTGATGAACTTAAAGAGATCAATAGCAGAGTTCTTATGTGCAACCATCTAAGCATTTTTCACCCTCTACTCACTGATAACATGTAGTGCACGCTGTTTGCGGGCCTAAAGTTCTGCGATCACACCATCCTACAAAGTGTGAAGGGATTCACTTGGAAGCATGGCCAAATTGAGTCCAACCCCATTGAGGGTGCTGACAGTGGCCTTGTTATCTTTTGCTTCTGTAGTTAGCGTTGCGTCTGGTAGTGATATTCCCAGGGATCCAGTGTGTGCATAATCCCTGCTGCTTCCAAGGTGTTAGGTGCCAAACTAGTTAATGTCGTGTTGCTCCATCCCACATTGGTTTATCCCTATGACGCCTAGATATGTTGCTCGTGTGTATGCATCTGAATGGCACCCAAGGTAGTTCTTGTTGTTGCTCGAACTGTTGTAGTAGTTTCGTGGTTGCATCCCTTACCGTATCACCAATGTTGTTCAAATCACCTTCAATCAAGGTGATTGGGTCGAGTGAATTCTTGTTGGCCTTGGACTTCTTCTACGACCCTACTTTCTCCTGTTCCCTATTGCGCTTAATCCAGAATGGAGTAGTCTCTAGGTCTGCTCCTCCCTTCTAATTATTGTTCTTCATCCTTTGTCTCCAGGGAAGGCGACTTCTGACTCCTATCAGAGTCGTGCTCCTCCTCTTCTTCCTATCCTCCTGCTTCCTTTGCAGCAACGCACTCCACCTTGGTTTTATCCTCAGCCTCCTTCTTCCTTTTCTCAGCCAATTTTTCTATCTTCAACCTGGCCTCTTCCTATTTTTGTTTCACTACAAACTTGCTCGACCCACCTGTCAAGTCCAAAGCAGTTTCAAATCTGCTAGCCAATGGTCAAGGATTGCTGCAATCTCTTCATCTATGGCTAGGTATGGAATGTCATACCAATTTTTCTTAGGATCCTCCTATGCCCACATGGAGACGTGATGGAAGTCTGCCTTGAACTCCACATACTCTATCAGCTGATCAAAAACTGTCAATGACAACCACAGCTTGCGGTTGATGGCCATGTGGATACTCATCTCCATCATGATCCAAAAGACCTTGCTATCCTTGACCCGTTGGGGGTCTGTCATAGCCCAGAGTGAAGCAAACTTCACTGCTTCCGGTAGGTCCTGCGTGACTAGAGGAAATTGACTATCCTCTGATAACTCCCACATGACTAGCACTATGGACAATAGCAGCCATGCATAGTGAAACATTTTTCTTTGATCCTGCACCTCTCTAAAGTTTGCGAGGAACTCGCTGTAGAGGTAGCGTGCCAAGTTAAATTGTAAACCCTCCACACACTGGGCCGCTAATGACACTACTAGTGCTAGCACTTCATCTAGACCACTCTTCCTCATAATCATTCATGCTAGGATCTGAGAAGCTACCTTGATTGTGGGGTTGGTTATGCTAGTGATGGAGTAGCCGCATAGCTTCTTAACAAGCTTAAATTTATCCTTCATTGCTTTGGCGAGGTCACATTCACCTGTCTTTCTGCCAAATGCCATGGCTAGATTTTCCCCTGTGTGTAGCAGCTGAGTGATCCTATGGATCAGCATGTCAGTAATCAGTATCAACTCCTGTAGCCATAGGCACCCATCATGCACCAAGCACAGTAGCTTCTTAATCACTATCATGGTTATGGGCATGCATTGTAATGTGGTACCCACAACATGTGTAACAACCAACCTTATTCACCCCTTTTACCCACTTTCTTGACTCCAGCATGGTCACACTAGAGTCTTTATAGAAGACGTTGTGCATGAGTTGATTTGTTATTAAGTGGGTAAAGTGCTCCATATCAGCGAAATCCCAATCCTCCAATTTTAAAGGGGGATGCACCTAGGCACAATCCTTCAAAGACAATTTTGTTTGGCGGAAAGGGTGTATGCAGTGTGTCCTTGCTTTCACTAATGTCACTCGAAACCTTTGTCTTTCCTTTGTGTGGAGGAATGTACTCAGGTAGTTTAGAGATAGGGTCGGACCCCTCAACATCAACGTCCTCCACCCCCATGTCATTGTCTTCCTCATCCATATGCATTTCTTTAGCATCCTCTTCAGGCTCTAGGTCAAGTACCTTTCCCTTCTCTTGCACGGTGGGCTTTTCCCTATGTGGGTGCTTTCTGGGTGATGTGCGCACCTGTTGTGGCACTTTCTACTTATCTTTATTTGTTTTTGGACCCTCTTTTGTCAGTGTAGGCCTCAACCTAGGCGACCTCAGTGATTTAGTCACTTCTACCAGTACTTCGATGCTCGCAACCTCTGGGGCAACTCCCTTAGCTTCCATTACTACTTTTGGTGCATTTCCCTCAACTGCCATTGCTTCTTTGACAATAACATTTTCTACGAGTGCCAACATGATACTAGAAAACAAATCCTGCATTTCCTTTGGAAACTTCTCAAACATTGAACTCGCTATCAAAGCTTCAAAGTACTTACGGTTCATACATTCCTGAGAGATCAACACCTCAATTCTCAAAATGCCAAGTGTTTTTGGCTGGGCAACCACCTGTAATTTATAGGCATTTTTGAATTCAAATCCAACTGTTTCCCCCAAAATTCATTCATAAATGTTGTATTGGTGACAAATTTTCATATATCTTGCCATTAAATTCTGACTTAAATGCTACCCCCTGCTCCATTTACCCATTTTCCCACTATCAAGTCATGAACAATGACCATAATGGTCACTTTCTGACTTCCCTACATGGTCCCTTCTTGGATATCACAACTCCCCGCGCATTTTTGCTGACACTATGACATTCCTTCATTCCACACAGTTCCCCAATTGCGCAGCTCCCCAATTCGGGCAGTGTAGTTTATAGTCCGTGCCTCCTTTCAGCTTCTTGGAGTGCTAACACTATGCTTCCATCATGTAGTCATCTAGTTAGATCACTGATGTATGTTTTCAATCAGCTACAATTCACTTGCCCTGGGAATTGTTCTCCATTCAACTTTACCAACTGAACTGCTCCACCGTTGGTAATATCCTTGATGACACATGGCCCTATCCAATGCATCTAAAATTTTCCTAGAAATTTATCAAACTTGTTGTCATATAATAGAACTAAATCATTTACCTTGAAGGTTCACAGTTTGATGTGTCTGTTGTGCCATGCCTTTTCCTGCTCCTTTTGAACTTGTTAATGGAATCTAGCTATAAATCTATCCTCTTCAAGCTCTATTAATTGCATGAGCCTCTCCTCTAGGGCTCTACAATCCACCATTCCTGTGAATTCCGCTATGCTTAGACTAGTTACAATGTACTCCTTCCAAGCCATAAACCCGTCTCAACGGCGTTTCTCCAGTCAACTTCTTGCAAGTCGTTCTATAAGCCCATAGTATCGCAGGCACGTGAACACCCCATTCGTTTCTTTGAGCATTGCACACCTTTGTTAGCATGCTCTCCAATATTTTATTAAATTCTTCCACCTTCCCATTAGCCTGAGGATGATATGTCGTGCTCTTCTAATGGTAAACTTGAAATTCCTTCGTCATCGCGCTAATCGTCTCATTAAGAAAATGCATACCATGATCACTCATTAAAATTTTTGGACAGCCAAACCTCATCAACGCGTACTGAAAGATGAATTTGGCTACTTTTGTTCTTTTACAATCTTTCATAGGCTAGGCCTCTACCCATTTGGTTAAGTACTTAGTCGCGGTGATGATGTACTGCACACATGTCTTCTTTCTTGGAGGCTGAATTTGTCTGACAATGTCAATTGCCCACTTCTTGAAGGGCTGTAACGATATTTGTGGATTTAGCAGTAGCTCATCCCTACACGAGCATCTGCCAGTCCTTTGGCATGCATCACATGCCCTACCATATGCTTTCGAATCCTTATGCAAGGTCAGCCACCACAACCCAGCGCGTAGAATCTTCTGCGTTGTTGCTTTTCCTGGATAATGACCTCTCACAGCTCCACCATGAGCCTCAATGAGGATGTTGTTTCATTCAAACTATAACACATAACAGTGAAATATTTCATCTAATCCCATTTTGTACAAGTGCCCTACAATGACAGAATAGTCTGTCACGTGCACCACCAGTTCCTTCTTATGTTGGATGTATATCCTTCTGGAGCTGTAAATGTTGCTAGGAAGTGTATAATATCTTCAAAGTGGTTTTCCACGATGCGAACTACAAAGAGATGCACCTCAAGAAGTCCTTCCTACAAATTAGTAGGCTCTTCGCGAGTTTCAATATGCGACAGATGATCCCGTCCAGTATTCAAGCATCCTGATTTCACAATAACTTCAAAAACATACTCCTGGAATAGCAACAACCACTTGCATATATTCCCCCCCAACATAGGTTTGTTGACTAGGTATTTCAATGCAGAATGGTCTGTATACATCTTAAAATGTCCACCTAACAGATAATATCTAAACTTCTCGAGCACGTAAACCATAACTAATCCTTTGCACTCTGTCGTGGAATAATTTTTCTCAGCTTTGGATAGCTTCCTATTTGTGAATGCTATAGGGTGATCCAAGTCCCCTTCACCAGCCTATGTCAGTACTACTCCTAGTGCAATACATGACGCTTCCACATGCACATGAAATTCCTTCTTCCAATCTGAGAAGACTAGGATTGGCGTAGTGACCATTTTCTCCTTTAGCACATCCAATCTCTTATGGCATTCTTCATTTCAACAGAACATAACATCCTTCTTTAGTAGTTTTTCCATCGGCAATGTGATCTAGGCATAGCTCTTGATAAATTTGCTATATTATACTGTATGCCCCAACGTTGCGTGTAGCTATTTCACACTCCTTGGATCAGTTGTTTCACACTCCTGGCAATGGAACCATTTGTTGGCTTGATGGGCCATGACCTAGGTTCAACGTTAAGAAGCCAGCAAAATCCCTACACTACTCGCCCTTTCAGCATCAATCTGCGGAACACGAACTAAAGTCCCACATGAAGCAGTATGGGGGGATGTAGGAACCAAGTTTCCACACCCTGAGATGGTTGTGAGGTCGGTTATATTCCCTAACCTCCTTTCACATAGAGAGATAAGTGCTTTAGGGCTTACCAAAGTACTTCTGTTATTCATCCTTGAAGCCTCCACGAAAGTCCCCAATCGTCCTTCGTAGACCCTAAATAGATAGACCAAGCACTTATGCGCCTCTATAATTACTCTTACTTTTGTACTTACTAAGATTCACTTAAGTATCAGTTAACTTTAACATGTATTATACTTTGCATAAACAAATATTCTTACTTGTGTTCATATGACAAAGTAAAATACATAGATTTGCGCATCAATATAGCATTAATTCATAACCCCAGTATTCAATATAACATAATTGCAACATTCGTAACAGAAGTAAAATAATGCATAAACAAATAATTCTAGAATACTTCTCTTTATTGATAATCCAGATTTCGAGTACAAACTCTGACTACCCTTCACACATAGTTGTAGACGTTCATGCACTCAGTTGCGGACTTCTACACTAGGCCTCTGCGCACTCAGCTGTAGAACCTCTTCCTACACTAAGACTCTTTGCTCTTAGCTCTCAGAGACCCATAGAATGACTGAGAACTCTACCAAAACTTATCACTTAGCTCCCTTAGACTCTCCTAAGACTCCCTTTTTATACAATCCCATGGTCTGCAGACCAAGGGCAGATCTCATCAAGCCGACACAACTATCTAAAATATGTGTAGAAAACCCTTTTTGCATGTGTACATCTTCGCGATCCATGGTCACAAAATGCAGAGACTTTACATTCTTTCCTACAAAATTTGGGCTTTCTGCCCCAAAACTTGGGCTTTTAACCCCAAAATTGACCCTAGGGGACCCGTTCCCAATATACCCACAACACAAATCTACTGAGTCACCCTCACGTCACTCTGCTGGCTCGGAGATCTTGTCGTAAAGATCTCCCAGCTTCACTTGTACCACTATGACTTTGGCGGTGCACTGTGTTGTTGTCTGCTTCATCTGCTTGACCAATTGCTCCATTGCTAGCCCTGTGCCATTTAGTTGTACCTTCTACTACATTTCCTATAGACTAGCTAGTTTGCCTTCAGTGGTGGTCATAAGAACATATGCTTTGTCTAGCCAAGGCTTCAATCGAGCCTTCAACAATGCTTCCCTATGTTGTGGTGCGTCTACCTATTCTTTCAACACCTTTGCTTCTTGCAGCTTCGCTAGCCTTTGAATAATGGAGATGGTGTGCACCATTTCTTTAACCTTTCCATATCGTCACTCCATCTCACGTGCCTCTATTTCTAGCCTCTGCACATTGGGATCCTCCTGTAAGCTGGTGACTACTTTAAGCACTACTCGAAGAGTGCAATGCAATCCTTTACTGCACTATCTGTTGCTACAATGACGTCCCTAATAGCTGTCGCGCACTACTCTCTGACTTCTGGTGGAATCGAAGGCTAGGCCTTTAACTTAAGTTCTGTAATCTTAAGGTTCAGTTCAAACTAAACCTTTTCCAACTCTATTCTCGCTTAGCACACTCCAGCAGTGAGCATACAAATTCTCACATCCACTGGCTCATCTTTGAGAATGTCAAGTTCTGGGATAGACCTGCATGCCTTAGGAACTGCCTTGGCCGTGCACTCATTCTTGTTAATGATTTCCTTAAAGAGATCAATAATAAAGTCCTTTTGTGCATCCACCGAGCGTTTTTCACCCTCTACTCACTGATAATGTGTAGCTCATGCTTTTCGCGGGCATGAAGTTCCGCGATCATACCATCCAACAAAGTGTGAAGGGCTTCACTTGGAAGCACAGCCAAATTGAGTCCAACCCCCTTGAGGGTGCTGATAGTGGCCTTGTTAGCTTCTCCTTCTATAGTCAGTGCTCCATCCAGCAATGTTATTGCTTGGAGATATAGTGTGCGAATCATTCCTGTTTCTGGGAAAATTAGTGTCTTGTCGAACGACCAAACCTCTAGGTTTGGAACCTACCCTAGAAACAACAGTTTAAAGCAATTCAATGATTTTTCCTATGTATAAAAGAGAAGAGAAAGATAGTGGAACCAACCTGGAACTTCCACTTAATCCCTTGCTTGGTCTCTCTCTCCTTTGGCAGATCCTGCAACTCCTCCCTGTATTTAACATGCTTGGACAGTATTTGCACAAGTACAACAACAAAGAACCGTCAAAGCATCATGATCTATTACAACATAGACATTACAAAATCAGATATATAATGAACAAAATGATAGCATTCACAATTGCACAATCATATGGGAGAAAACTTGAAGAGCTTTATTAATAGAAAGGAGAATTACAACCTAGTTGTCTGATCTAGTGCCATCCTCCTAGCTTCAATCCTTCTTCACCTCATGAAATAGCAAGATCAAACCAACAAGAATACAATGCTCTCTCCTCAATTACAAATTATCATCACTTACTTGCAATGCACAAAATTCCAGCCTTCTGATCTCTTGGATTGGAGATCCATTTATAGATATTTGCAAGGGTCTGAGTCATCCATGGGGTTTGATTAGTGTCATTCCACTTGTTACAATTGGTTCCACAAGAGAGTGGATCGGAGATGTTTTCCTAGTTTCCTTGATCATCCCTGGGTGAATTCAAAGAGGCAAGTGGCATAGGAGAAGTTTCTAGAAGATTCCATGAGAAACCAACTAACAAACTATCCTGGAAATTGGTCCATCCTCGCTGATTGCACCCTATAGAAGGCCTAAACAGTATGCATTGCACCTTGATAGTGTAGAAATTAGTATGCATCGCACTTTGACAGTGGAGCAGTTAGTATGGTTCAGTTTCGGTAGTTTCTGGATGATTTCTGAGATGGAACTTTTTGGGAATGATGCGCTCAGATGACTATGTTCCTTTAGGGTATCAAAACAACTCTTTTAGGGGTTGATGAGCCCTAGTTCATTGACATATAAGTTTGGGGTTGATGTGCCCAAATATGTCTATAACAGTTGCCCTCTAAAGCATGAGGTCCTAAATATTCATGTCAGGTGAAATGATTTATCATGAAGATCCGAAGTTTCGAACTAGAAAGTGACCTGCATAAGTTACAATACAATACATCATCATAATATGATTTTCATGATCTAGTTGAGGGAGGCATTCCCCTGCTCAGCTTTATAAATTTCATTTCATGTACATAGATCAGATAGTCATCTGCAGATATAGACTGGTGATTCTACAGATATAGAGTCATTATCCATGATTAGGATGACCATCTATGTAGAGCCTTTGTACATTTGATGTTTTTATATCCTTGAATATATCACAGCCCAGATGGATGAAACTAGATCTGAGGTCTTCAAACTCGTTCAATCTTCGCTTGATGTACAAGTCAAACCATGTGAAGAGATGTTCTAAAGTCGAACATGGTTGCTTGATTACCAGCCAATGATGTGAGTCGTTAGTAGACACAAGAAGGATCACTGATAATGATAATGATCCTCAAGGTACTACAGTACAATTCACGTGGTGTGAATACATGATCCGATGTCGAATATGACACAAAATCTTTCGATCGAAGGCCATTGATGTCAACCTATCATCGGAAGTGACAAACTTGCCATTGATCTATGCAAGCTTGAAAGCACTAAAAGGGTTGTTTCTAAGTCAACTTCTTGGATAATGAGCTGATGTTGACAAGAAGTGACTCATTATAGGAGGGCCTTGATGTATCCCACATCTACGACACGAAATGAAGTAAATGATTTCTGGAGGTGAAATTGAACTGATGACACAAGGTTCAAGAATGGTAGTCATGAAACAATGAAGGTTGGAGGTATTGCAGTGTATGAGACATTAAATGGATGACTTCTCTTGAACATGTCGGCGGCAATGAAATGAACTCATAGTGTTAACCCCAAAATATGGATGGTGTGAAAGACCAATGGTATGATGACCAGTGAACAAAATAACCCAACCCAACTCAATCATTGAGATGAAGTGAAAGTATCATGTTCAAGAGCGACTTGCTACCATAAATTATTCAAGTTTTTTCCCCTTTTTCCCTAGTCATTGCTAACCAGTACCTCTTTATTTTTGTCAAGCTTGAGGAGCATAGCATATGCTTGTTCTATAATTTCCCTTTAGGTAAACATGTTGCTATTTAATGTTTTAACGAGCCTAGCGACAATGAAACTTGGTCTCATCTAGATGGACAAGTTTGTCGCTATTATTTTAATGAGTTTAACAACAAGGATAACTCGGTCCTTTTCATGTTTAGAGAGTTTGAAAAAGGGATGAAAAGAAAACTCCATAAGTTCTTTTTCATAAAGTAATCCCTTCAATCAAAAAGAGGATAAAATAATACAAGAGGGATGATGTTTCCAGTACTTTAACGAGTCGGAAAAGACAAGCGCTTGACAATCTTTTCATGTTTAATGAGTCTGAAAAAGGTTTAAAGGGGACTCTATTTTGAGGAACGAGTGGTGTCTAGGGTAGCAACTGGTTCCGATGATGTTGGAACTTCTCAAAACATGTTGATTTATGTGAAGAGGCTGACTAATAAGACCACTCATTGCAACTGTTCCTTAAAAAGGGTAACAACCAAGTGAAAGTGTATGATCGGCCAAAGGGATGGTGGCGATGGGATGAACACAACCAAGGCTCAAAAGGCTGATAGAATGGCAATCACAAGGGTTAAAATTTGAAAATGGGTTCATTTTTAGACAAGCTTGAACCATAGGGAACTATGCTTGGATTCAGTTTCATGTTTACACAAGCTTGAAACGAAAAATTATGCTTGAGTTGGTTTGCTTGCCCTCAGCTTGATGAAAGGGAGAGTCTCCTGTAACCAGATGGAAGTCACTGCGATGAAGAAAGATGGTTATCCAACACCTCTTTGGCTTCATCCAGATAGACAAAGGTGAATGGTGTTATAGACCAATCACATAATCTACAGGGAAACTTATCTTTACCATTAAGTGCATGCCCCCCAAGCTTCATTACATTCACCTAAGTAGACTACTCATGGCTATCAGGTGGATGGAATGAAGATTCTTTGATGAGATCAAGTGAAAGACTCAACTAGGATTTTACGAAATCTAATCAAAGACTCAACTTGGGACCTTGTTTCATTTTTTTTATTTTTTTAATGATCTTGACACAAGACAAGGAATTCTACTCAAATTCCTTGTTTCATTTTTTAATGAGCTTGACACAAGACAAGAAACTATGCTCATAAGAGCTGTTTCATTTTTTAATGAGGTTGACACAGTAAAAGAACTATCCTTATATTCCTTGGTTTCATTTTTTAATGAGGTTGACACAAGACAAATACCTATCCTCGGATTCCTTGGTTTCATTTTTTAACGAGGTTGACACAAGACAAAGAACTATCCTCAGACTCCTTATTTCATTTTTAACGAGGTTGACACAAGACTAGGAACTATTCTCAGACACCCTGTCACAACTCATAAGAATTCATGAAGGAGAGACCTAATTGCAATGCCCCCGGTACACGATGAACAACATCACTAAATTGATCATCAGTTGATGTAGGTATGGAACAAGTTGCCACATAATTAACCCATGGTGGGGATGATACCATTGGTATAAATGGATCATCTAGGGATGATGGTTGACTAGGAGCTATATTTGGATAGAGAAATGAAAGCTGGTCAACAGTGAAAATTTTTCCTTCATGCGGGAAACAAATAACTCGAAAGAGTGTTGAAACAATAGCTCCCATGTTATAAACATAGTCACGCCCAAGAAGTAAATTTTAATTTAAAGGGCCTGGGACTACCATCACTTTCAGATAAATGCTTTTCCCTCCCAAAGTAATAGGTAACTTAGGAAGGATCCCTAACGGTCGATTGGTTCCTTTGTTAAAGCCAACAGATTCTATGTAATAGGCACAAGCAGTGGCGAACCAAGTGCTTGCCAAGCAGTTGAGGAAAGGATACTCACTGATGCACCTTCATCTATAATAGTGCTAGATACAATCATTTTACAAACTTGTACTACGATCTGGAAAAGCACATAAGAAGGAAGGCAGAATCCTACCTGTTGATTCCAATCAAAGGAAGTGACTAGACAACTTGGAGGGGGTACCATAGAAACGGGAGAATTAACCCCTTGAGTTCCGAGAACTAGAGGATTTTCTTCCTGTCTTGATGGAATAGGTGGACTGCCCCCAAGCTTATTTGAACATGAGGAAACAAAAAGAACTTAAGTCATATGATTTTCACTCTCTTCGAGAAAGGTACGATTAGTTGAAGGTGAAATCGGGTCAACCGTTACCTCGACCTGTTGATTTGGATCGGGTATAGACTCATATGATTCACTTTCAGAGAGAGTGGTTTCGACCAATAATTGATTTTGGTCAGTTGGTTCATCAACTAGTGAAGGATTTAGGGAGAGTTTCCTGTAACCAAATGGAAGTCATTGTGGTGAAGTAGGACGGTTATCCAACACTTTCTTGGCTTCATCCAAATAGGGACAAAGGTAAATGGGGTGATTCCATTTACATAACCTACATGGAAACTTAACTTTTCCTTTCTTTCCATGAACTTTACTATCACTAGTTGATGGTGTGTCACCAACATGATCTCCATAGGTTGATGACATGGAATGATGTGAACGTGAAGACCATTCTTCTAAGATCTGAGGAATATCAAGACAATTTTGAAGAAGATGGTCTCCCGCACAAATTTTGCATGGATATTTGACTTTGTGAGGCTTAACAGACAGATTTTCATCAGATGTTGCATTCAAAGCAATGGTTTCTTAGTTGCCCCCTTGTTGAATTGGTTTCTTCTTCTTCTTCTTCCCTTTCTTCTCCTTCTTAGCCACCTGGTTACTAGTATCAATACTTTCACCAAGTGAAGAGGAAGAGGGGGAAGGAGAAACAAATGAGGAAGAAGGCAAAGGGTCAACATTAGGATCAACTCAAGGTTGATTTTGTCTAGTTGGAGGTGTACTGGATTGTAGAGAAATCATGACATTTTGAACCGAAGAGGTTGAAAAAAGCCATACTGGCAGGCCAATGGTAAATCCCAGAAGGGACAATGTAGCCATATAAGGAGCACCAACATTTCTGAAGGAAGGAAAAGGACTAGGATTCCCATCAAAAGGGATTCCTTGATCAGTGGACTCCGGATTTGTCGCCATATGTTTCAACCTAAGATCAACTAAGGAATAGGGATGTTATTCGCAGTCAATTAATTTTAATAACACTTTGGACACAATTTTGCTTTTTTAGTTTTAAAGAGTCGAGAAAAAGCTAAAGATGACTCTAATTGCCTTCAATTTTTAATGAGCCTAAAAGGACAATTGCTGAGATGGACCTTTTCTTTTAAGGATTCGAAAAGGAACGAAAGTGACTACTCTGGAGAATCTAGACAAAAGGGTTTACCAAACCAATCGCAAAACTGCAATATACACTTTGGTGATAAATTAAAGAGAAATTACCAAGGACTTATGCATGGCAGTCAATCTTCCCGAATGCTATGTTTAGTGCATTGCAATCGATAAGGTGGCAGACTCAGTTTCCTATGGACAAAGGATTCAAGCCTATTGTGGTTTCCCAATATATACGCGATAGTATAGGGAGCACAAGTCCGTGCTAGCACTTGTCGTATCAAAGAGGAGGAATCACCCAAACTTCAATGAAAATGATAGCCACTAGTTTTCACGATGCTGGAACACGTCTCTATCCTAGAGCTCTAGATGTGTTGTGTTAAATTCCAAAGCGTTGTTAAGTTAATTGAGGTTCATTTTAAGTTGATCTTGCTTAAAATTTGCCTTTTAAGGTTCACCACGTGATTTATGTTCACAATTCCTAAAATGCAATTATCATGATAAACAAACTTTTGATTTAGTTTGAATGATGAAAACCTTAGCTACTAACGGATAGAGAAATAAGATCTTTGAAAAAGAGCAAAGAGCACATATAATGCAATTTCCCTAGCTATTCCTATCAAGAATTCACAAAATTTAATATGAATAATGCAAAATGCAAGTATTTCTTTTCATTTTCCCTTAATGTGAATGATACAAAAAGGAAAATTAGTGCACAAACAATAAAAAATCTCTTTTCATAAAAGCAACGATTTATGACAATTTCTCTTAAACGAAAAGGAAGACTTTACGACACTTTCGATTTTAAATAGATGAAGAAATATGACACTTTAAATGAAAAGACAAATCATATGCACATATAAATCAATTGATCTTTAATGAATAAAGACTTTACGACAATTTAGAATTCGAAAGAGGAACGACCTTACGACACTTCTTTCGGCAAAGATCAATCGACAAGAAAAACAACTTTCGACTAAAGATTGCAAATGATAAAGTAATACATAAGAAACATTTAACACTCCTAGTCTAAGTGGGGTTGAATTAAGTGATGAAAGTAAGCTTTAGTGAAGAGACATTGTTCATATTTAGCAAAACAACCAAACAAATATGAAAACAAGTCAAAAACTCTCAACTCCTAGATGGGAAATTGAGTTCAGTCAATCATCGCACCTGGCCTTTGGGGACAATAGTATGATCATCACACCTAGCCTTTGAAGAGGGTGAGATGCATATCACCTTGCCCATTTGGGAAGTGAGATGCATAGTGAGTCATAGTGGAAGACAATGTGATGGTCCAGGGAGCAATTTCTGAAAGTGTTTTGGCTCAAATTTGTAGTAGTTTTCAATGAATCAAGCTTGGATTTGATGAAAAATGATAAGAAAAGTATGATGGACTGTCCTAAGAGGTTACTGAGCTACCAAAAGGGCAAGTCAAATGTTTAACTCATAAACTAAACCAGCGATTGACTGAAGCAACATTTATCTACTATGCAATTGCAGAGCAAGAGTAGTTCAAAAGCTACCTAGCTGGCTTCAGACTCTGTCTATAGTTTATAAAATTGAACATAAAACAAACAATAACAACAAACAAACATCTGGTTTCCCCAATGGAGTCATCAATTTGTTTATGGTAAATTAGTGTCTTATCGAAAGAATAACCCTCTATGTTTGGCAGCTACCCAAGAAACAACAATTTAAAGCAATTCAATGATTTTTCCTATGTATAACAGATAAGAGAAAGATAGTGGAACCAAACTGGAACTTCCACTTAATCCCTTGCTTGATCTCTCTCTCCTTTGGTAGATCCTGCAAATCCTCCCTGTACTTAACATGCTTGGAGAGTACCTGCACAAGTATAGCAACAAAGGACCGTCAAAGCATCGTGATCTATTACAAAATAAACATTACAGAATCAGATATATAAAAACAAAATGATAGCATTCACAATTGCACAATCATATGGGAGAAAACTTGAAGAGATTTATTAATAGAAAGGAGAATTACAACCCAGTTCTCTGATCCAGCTCCATCCTCCCAGCTTCAATCCTTCTTCACCTCATGAAATAGCAAGATCAAACCAACAAGAATACAATGCTCTCTCTTCAATTACAAACTATCAGCACTTACTTGCAATTCACAAAATTCCAACCTTTTGATCTCTTGGATTGGAGATCCATTTATCAATATTTGCAAGGGTGTGAGTCATCCATGGGGTTTAATTAGTTTCATTCCACTTGTTACAATTGGTTCCACAAGAGAGGGGATTGGAGATGGTTTCCTAGTTCCCTTGATCATCCCTGGGCAAATTCAGAGAGGCAAGTGGCATAGGAGAAGTTTCTAGAAGATTCCATGAGCATCCAACTAACAAACTGTCTCGGAAATTGGCCCATCCTCACCCATCATACCCTATAGAAGTCCTAAATAGTATGCATCACACCTTGACAGTGTAGCAGTCAGTATGCATCGCACTTTGACAGTGCAGCAGTCAGTATGGTTCAGTTTAGGCAGTTTCTGGATGATTTCTGAGATGGAACTTTTGGGGAATGATGCACTCAGATGACTAAGTTCCCTTAGGGTATGAAACAACTCTTTTAGGGGTTGATGAGCCCTAGTTCATTTACATATAAGTTTGGGGTTGATGTGCCCAAATATGTCTATAACAATCCCTGTTGCTTCTAAGGTGCCAAGCACCAAACTAGTTGACTTCGTGTTGCTTCGACCCACAACCCTACGACGCTTGGATCTACAGCTTGCACAAACCAATCTAAATGGAACCCAAGGCCTATTTCTGTTGCTGCTTGAACTACTATAGTAGTTCCGTGGTTGCATACATTACCACATCACTAATGTTTCTCAAATCACCTTTAGTCAAGGTGACTGGGTTGAGGGAATTCTTGTTGGCCTTGCACTTCTTCCGCAACCCTACTTTCTCATGTTCCCTACTGTGCTTAATCTAGAATGGAGTAGTCTCTAGGTCTGCTCCTCCCTACTATGATTGTTTTTCTTCCTCCTCTGTCTCCGGGGAAGGTGAATTTTGACTCCTATTAGATCTTCGCTCCTCCTCTTCTTCATGTCCTCCTTTTTGCTTCACAGCAGCGCGCTCTGCCTTGGTTTTATCCTCAACTTCCTTCTTCCTTTTCTCGACCAATTTTTCCATCATTAGCCTAACCTCTTCCTTTTTTCACTTCACTACAAACCTTCTAAACCTAGCTATCAAGTTTGAAGCGGTGTGCCAATCTCCCAGCAAGCGGTCAAGGACCACTACGATTGCATCGTCTGTGGCCAGTTATGGAAGGTCATACCACTTTTGTTTAGTATCCTTCTGCACTCGCATGGAGACATGGTGGAAGTTTGCTTTGAACTTCGCATACTCTGTCAGTTGTTCAAAAACTATCAGTGACAACCATGGCTTATGGTTGATGGCCATGTGGATACTCATCTCCATCAACATCAAAAAGAACTTGATGTCCTTGACCCATTGGGGGTCCTTTGTAGCCCATAGTGAAGAAAACTTCGCTGCTTCTGGTAGGTCCTACGTGAGCTGAGGAAACTGACTATTGTTTAGTAACTCCCACGTGACCAGTACTATGCCTAGTAGCAGCCATGCATAGTGAAATATTTTGTTTTGATCCTGTGCCTCTCTGCAGTTCGCGAGGAACTCATTGTAGATGTAGAATGCCTAGTTGAACTATACGCCCTTCGCACACCAGGCCTCTAATGACACAACTAGTGCCAGCACTTCATTCGTGCAACACTTCCTCATAATCTTTCCTCCCAGGATATGAGCGGCTACCTTGACCGTGGGGTTGGTTATGCTTGTGATGGAGTATCCATGTGGCTTCTTAGTGAGCTTAAATTTATCCTTCATTGCTTCGGTGAGGCCATGCTCAACTGTCTTTCTGCCAAATTCCATGGCTGGATTTTCTCCTACATGCAGGAACTCAGTGATCCTATGAATCATCATGTCAATGATTAGTATCGGCTCCTCTAGCCACAGGCACCCATCGTGCACCAAACATAGTAGTTGGTTGATCACTATCATGGTTATGGGTGTGTGGTTGTAATTTGGTACGCACAACATGTTTAACAGACTAGACTTATCCACCCCTTTTACCCACTTTATTGGCTCCAACATGGTCACAACAGAGTTTTTATATAAGACGCGGTGCATGAGTTTATATGTCGCTAAGTGGGGAAAGTGATCTGTATCAGCTAAATCCCAATCCTCCAATTTTAAATGGGTGATGCGCCCCAGGTGCGATCCTTCAAAGACAATTTTGTTCGGCAGCAAGGGTGTATGCAACATAACCTTGCTTTCATCAAATGTCCTTCAAAACCTTTGTATTGCCTCTGTGTGGAAGAATGTACTCAGCCAGTTTAAAGATAGGGTCGAACCCCTCAACATCAATGTCCTCCACCCACATGTCACTATATTCCTCATCCATATGGATTTCTTCAACATCCTCTTCAGGGTCCAGGTCAAGTACCTTGCCCTTCTCCTGCACGGTGGGCTTTTCCTCATGTGGGTGCTTTCTGGGTGATGCACGCACCCATTGTGGCACTTTCTTCTTATCTTTCTTTGTTTTTGGACCCTCTTTGGTCGGTGTAGGCCATGGCCTAGGTGACCTCAGTGATTTAGGCATTTCCTCCAGTACTTCTATGCTCACAACCTCCAGGGCAGCTCCCTCAACTATTATTGCTACTTCTGGGGTAGTTCCCTCATGTGCCATTGCTTTTCCAGCGATCATGGTTTCTGCAGGCACCAAAATGATAATAGAAAAAAACTTTTGTATTTCCTTTGGAAACTACTGAAACCCTGAACTCGCTATCAAAGCTTCAAAGTACTTACAGTTCATATGCGCCTGAGAGCTCAACACCTCAATTCTCAAAATGCCAAGTGTTTTTTGATGGGTAGCCACCTATAATTTATAGCCATTTTTGAATTCAAATCTGACTGCTCCCCCAAAAATTCGTTCATAAATGCTATATTGGTGACAAAATTTCATAGATATTGCCCTTAAATTTTGACTTAAATGACATCCCCCACTCCACTTAGCCGATTTCCCACTGTCAAGTCATGAACAGTGACCATAACGGTCCTTTTCTGGCTGCCCTACATGATCCCTTCTTGGATAGCACAGTTTCTTGCACATTTCTACTGACACTATAACATTCCTTCATTCTGCTTAGTTCCCCAATTGCACATCTCCCCAACCCAGGTAGTGTAGTTTATTGTCCTCTGCCTCCTTTCAACTGCCTAGAGTGCTGAGACTGTGCTTCCATCATGTAGTCATCTAGTCAGATCACTGGTGTATGCCTTCAATCGGCTGCCATTCACTCGCCCTGGGAATGGTTCTCCATTCAATTTTACCAACTGAACTGCTCCACCATTGGTAATCTCCTTGATGACATATGGCCCTAGCCAATGCATTCGAAATTTTCCTAGAAATTTATCAAACTTGTTGTCATATAATAGAACTAAATCATTTACCTTGAAGGTGCACAGTTTGACGTGCCAATCGTGCCATGCCTTTTCGTGTTCCTTTTGAACTTGTTGATGGAATCCAGCTATAAATCTATCCTCTTCCAGCTCTGTTAGCTACACGAGCCTCTCCTCTAGGGCTTTGTATGTTGCTACGTGTAGACTAAGTATAATGTACTGCATTGCCATCATAGCCTCGACGCCATAAACCAGTCTAAAAGGCATTTTTCTAGTCAACTTCTTGCAATTCATTCCATAAGACCATAGTATCGTGGGCACATGAACATCCCAGTCATTTCTTTGAGAATTTCACACCTTTGTTAGTGCACTCTCCAATATTTTATTAAATGATTCCACTATCCCATTATCCTGACGATGATATGGTGTGCTCTTCTGATGGTAAACATAAAACTCCTCCATCATCGTGCTAAGAAAATGCATACCACAAACGCTCATTAAATTTTTTGGATAGCCAAACCTCATCAGCACATACACAAAGATGAATTTGGTTACTGTCGCGCTTGTACATTCCTTCATAGGTTGCACCTCTATCCATCTGGTTAAGTACTCAATTGCTTTGATGATGTATTGCGCACCCATCTTCTTTCTTCGAGGCTAAATTGGTCTCACAAAGTCAATAACCCACTTCTTGAACAATTGTAAAGATATCTATGGATTCAACGGTAACTCATCCCTACGTGAGAGTTTTCTAGTCCTTTGGCATGCATCACATGCCCTACAATACACTTTTGAATCCTTATGCAAGGTGTTGGAGAGGTAAATCCCCTCTACGGATAGAGGTGATCCCTATTAGCCCAGAACGGGTCTAGCAACAATCAAACAATGCTATCACGCAAGTTCCTAATTGCAAATAAAAGGTAGGTGACGAAGACCTACTTGGATTCCAACGCTTTAGTTTGTAGGAGAGATGTCGCCCACGTTCCTTTGCCTTCGCCGGTCACAATCCTCCACTATCCTCGTGAATGGACACCTGCACACACAAAGAGAACAACACAAACACAAGTGTGAAATCTAATATATGCAATCATACATTAGTCAGGAAGGACATAATTCAACATTAATCATCACAACAATGAGAATAGAACCATAATGATAGTCATCTATTATTAATAATCAACAAAGGAGAATACAACCAGCGTCCTGACGTCAAGTCCTCCTTTGGCTGGGTGCTCAGCTACACAAGTCTTCCAAAGCTTGAAGGGATGAGGGACAAGCTCTCTCTCTCTTTAGTGACAAGGTCTCCTTACTTAGGTAAAGCCTTATGGACACAAAGAAGGCTCTTGCAAATCCAATCTTTTGATATCTTCCTTTCAGCACAAGTATTGCCACTAGAATCAGAACTAAAAAAAACTAGCTTGCTCAAGGCAAGGAGACAAGCTTTTATAGAGGAAAAGGAAGAGATAAGGTCAATCACAACAATGATGGATTTGGGTTCATCACTTGGAAACTTCTATGGAATGGTGGCAAACTACTTCCCATTCAAGGAGATTCGAAGCCAAACCATCCTCACTTAACTTGGAGTCAGTTGGTGAATGAGTTGGATAGAACTTTCGGAGGTTTGATTAGTTCAAAACTTTGCCCAAAAATGTTGGTGCGATTGCGACTTTGGGACAGAGCGCTAATGGCGCGCCCTTTCAATAGGATTTTCCCCATTGGCGCGGGCATAACACAGTGGACCAGCGCTAATGTAAAAAGGGCTGTTTTTAAGGGCAAAGAGTAGGAGATGTCTTCAGGGCATATGAAGCTCATGTTCAGAGGTAAATGATGCAAGTGGTTTCAAGTCTTGTCACTTCTCACAAGTCCCGGAATGAGGCCTCCAAGATGCAAGAGAGGGATAACAGGGACGGTGACAAACGGTGGCAAATTACTGTGTAACACAAGGTTGGCCACCACAACCCGATGCATAGAATATTTGCGTTGTTGCTTTTCCTGCATAATGACCTCCCACGGCTCTACCATGAGCCTCAGCAAGGATGTTGTTTCGTTCAAACTTTGGCACACAACGGCGCAATATTTTATCTGATCCCATTTTGTTCAAGTGCCCTGCAATGATAGAAAAGTCTGCCGCATGCACCACCAGTTTCTTCTTCTATTGGCTTGTATATGCTTCCAGAGCCTTACCTGTCATCAGGAAGTGTATAATATCTTCAAAGTGGCTATCCGCGACATGCACTGCAAAGAGCTATGTGTCAAGCAGTCATTCCTCCAAATTAGTAGGCTCTTTGTGAGTTTCAATGTGTGATAGATGATCTGATCTAGCATTCAAGCATCCTGGTTTCACAATAACTTCAAAATCATACTCTTGGAACAACAACAGACACTTGCATATCTTCACCCCCAACATAGGCTTGTTGATTAGGTATTTCAATGCAAAATGGTCTGTATACATCTTAAAATGTCCAGCCAACAAATAATTCCTAAACTTCTCAAGTGTGTACAACATAACTAATCCTTCGCATTCTATTGTGGAATATTTTTTCTTAGCTTTTGAAAGCTTCCTAATTGCGAACGCTATAGGGTGATCCAATTCCCCTTCACCAGCCTATGTTAGTACTGCTCTCAACACAATACATGATGCATCCACATGAACATGAAATTCCCTCTTCCGATCTAGGAAAACTAGGATCAGCGCAGTGACCATTTTCTCCTTTAGTACATCCAAGCACTTCTGGCATTCTTCATTCCAACAGAACGTAACATTCTTCTTTAGTATTTTTTCCATTGGTGTTGTGATCTAGGCATAACTCTTGATGAATTTCCTATAGTATCCTGTATGCCCCAACGTTGCGCGTAGCTGTTTCACACTCCCGACAACGAAACCATTTGTTGGCTTGATGAGCCTTGACCCAGATTCAACGTTAAGCAGCCAAGAAAATCCCTACACTACTGGCCCTTTCGGCATCAATCTGTGGAGTGCGGACTAAATTCTCACCCAAAGCAGTATGGGGGGGATGTAGGAACCAAGTTTCCGCACCCTGAGATAGTTGTGATGTCGGTTATATGCCATGACCTCCCTTCACACAGATTGATAAGCCCTTTAGGGATTATCAAAGTACTTCTCTTATTTTTCCTTGAAGCCTCTGCGAAATTCTTTGATCATCCTTCGCAGACCCTAAATAGATAGATCAGGCTCTTACGTGCTTCTATAATTACTCTTACTTCTATACTTACTCAGATTCGCTTAAGTATCATTTAACTTTAGCATGTATTATGATTATCTTCATGTAAACAAATATTGTTACTTGCATTCATATGACAAATTAAAATACATAGATTCATGCATCAATATAGCATTAATTCATAACCCCAGTATTCAATATAACATAATCACAACATTCATAACAGAAGTAAAATAATTCATATGTAGATAATTCCAGAATACTTCTCTTTATTGATAATCTAGATTTCCAGTATAGACTCTGAATACCCTACACACAGAGCTGCAGGGGTCTGCACACTCAGCTGCAAACTTCTACCCTAGGCCTCTACGCATTTAGCAGTAGAGTCTCTTACTTTGCTAAGACGCTTCGCTCTTACTTCTCACAGATCCATAGACTTACTCAGAAGTCTACCAAAACTTATCACTTATCTCCCTTAGACTCTTATAAGACTCCCTTTTTATACAATCCCATGGTCCATGGACCAAGGGCAGATCTCATCAAGCCAACACAACTATCTAAATTAAGGGTGAAAAACCCTTTTTTACTGCTAACATCTTCACGCTCTGTGATCACAAAATGCGGAGACTTTACATTCTTTCCTACAAAATTTTGGCTTTCTACCCCAAAACTTGGGCTTTTAACCCCAAAATTGACCCCAGGGAACCCGTTCCCAACAAGCCCCCAACACAAATCTGTTGACTCACCCTCAATTCACTCTGTTGGCATGGAGATCTTATCGCAAAGACCCCCTAGCTCCACTTGTACCACTGTGACTTCAGCAATGCATTGTGTTGCTTCCTGCTTCATCTACTCGACTAGTTGCTCCGTCACTAGCCCTACTCCATTTACTTGTACCTTCTATTGTATTTCCCGTAGACTAGCTACTTTGCATTCAATGGTGGTCATGAGGACAGATGATTCATCTAGCCAAGGCTTCAATCGAGCCATTAATAATGCTTCCTAGTGTTATGTTGCATCCACCTGCTCTTTCAGCACCTTTGCTTCCTGTAGCTTCTCTAGCCTTTGGGTAGTGGTGACGATGTGCGTCGTCGCTTTAACCTTGTCATATCACCGTTGTATCTCTCGCACCTCTGTTTCCAGCCTCTGCACATTGGAATCCTCCTATAAGTTGGTGACTACTTTGAGCGACTCCTCGAAGAGTGTAGTGCAATCCTTTACTACACTATCTATTGCTAAAATGACGTCCTTAACAGCTGTCACGCACTGCTCTCTGACTTCTAGCGGAGTTGAAGGTTGGGCCTTCAAATCAAGTTCTGCAATCTTAAGGTTCAATTCAAACTAAACCTTTTCCAACTCTATTCATGCTTCACGCACTATAATAGCGAGCTTCCGAATTCTCACATACATTGGCTCATGTTCAGGAATGTCCAGTTCTGGGACAGACCTGCATGCCTCAGTCACTACCTTGGTCATGCGCTCATTCTTATCCATGATGGCCTCAAAGAGATCAATAGCAGAGTTTTTCTTCACAACCATCTGAGCATTGTTCACCCTTTGCTCACTGATAATGTGTAGTGTCTACTGTTCACAGGCCCAAACTTCCACAATCACACCATCCTGCAAAGTGTGAAGGTATTCACTTGGAAGCGTGGCCAAATTGAGTCCAACCCCCTTAAGGGTGCTGACAGTGGCCTTGTCAATTTCTGCTTCTATAGTCAGTGCTCCGTCTAACAGTGCTATTGCCTAGGGATCCAGTGTGTGCACCATCCTTGCTGCTTGTAAGATTTCAGGCTCCAAACTGGTTGACATCACACTACACCGTCCCCCACTAGTCTGTCCCTGTGATGCTTAGATCTGTAGCTCATGCAAACCCATCTGAATGGTGCCCAAGGCCTATTTCTATATCTTTTCAAACTATTGTAGTAGTTTTGTGGTTGCATCCCTTACCGCAGCACCAACGTCATTCAAATCACCTTCAATTAAGGTGATTGGTTCAAGGGAAGTCTTGTTGGCCTTGGACTTCTTCCGCAGCCCTGCCTTCTCTTGTTCCCTATTGCGCTTAATCCAGAACGAAGTAGTCTCCAGGTCCACTCCTCTCTACTCTGATTGTTGTCCTCCTCTGTCTTCGGGGTAGGCGATGTTGAGCATTAGAGAAGGTATGTAATTACCACTTATTTTGTCATATTTTCCTTAAATTCATAACTTCTTTACATTGTGAAATAAGTATATGGTGAAAGATTATGATAAAGTTTAGAAGATTTATGAGCAACATAAAATGACTAATAATTACATTTTCCCATGTAGAAAAAGAGGAAAATGGAAGATTGCCACTCCAAAGGAAAAGACAAGATGAAATTAACTACTGTCCCTTTGACAGGGAACTGCATCCAAACGAGGCAATCCAAATTGGAGCGTATAAGCCAGGAAAAGGAAGAGGAGATAGCAAATCGGCGCAAGAGAACAAGAAAATAACTGAGAGATAACAACACGGAGAATCCCTCAAGATCCTTTGATCCTGAGGGATCGCTACCTCAAAGTTTATCTGTATCATTGATATTTCCACTTGGCTGCTATAAGAAGGGACAACATTGCTAGCCCAAGGGATGAACTATTGTTGTTTTTATGAAACTCACTATTGTAACTTAAACTTTGATCATCGACTCTCTGTACAGAGTGATTACTATAACTCTGTTTTGATGCTTAATATATAAAATATGTTGTTGTTCTATCTTTGATTCTGGAGTAATCACAACAGTGTGTCCCTGGAGGCTAAGGGCCCGGCTCTGGTGGATAACTCGCTTCCTGTACCATTATTTCTTGATTCTAAGTCATGTTTGGTTTGATTTCTTGTATCTGATTTGTTTAGTAATCTATTGTTCCTTATTATTTCATATATTGGCTCTATTATATTTCATTCCTATTTGAATAGTAAAGTCATTCTCTGCAACTGGAATGTTATGCTATTCATTCTGAATTTATATTGCATTGTCGTTGCTTTAATAGATTGATATTATTGTATAACATTACTATTCCTTACAGATTACCATTGTTGTTTGATTATAGAGTAACAGTGTTGTGTATTCATAAATCGGTATTATTGTGTATTTATCTATGGTTTACATCCAAACGTGATTTTTGTTCATTTCGGATTGCTATTCCACCGTGATCACAATTGTTGTTTCTTCACAACCGTGGTTAATAATTTTTATGCCGAAACTCAGATTACTGTTTCTTTCAATATAGATGTGGTGTGTGTAACGATTTGGTTTGTTGTGCATTTACATTTGATTTAGGTTGTTGTTCAATATTTCATACTTCACTTTGGTTTGTTGTTCCATTTCTGTTTATTGTTTAAATCGTTTCTAAGATAAAGATTGTTGCTTAATTCCTGTAGGTTATGATTACTGCCTCATTTATTGTTGTAGATTAAAGATTTGTTGTTCAACCTTGTTAAATAGATTTGATGTTGTTCCTTTCCCTGTTATTTGAATTATTATTGCTTTGGTGTGAACATAACGATCTGAAGTTGTAGTGAACATTGGCTATTGTTGTCCAGTTCCCAGATTGATGATCTTTTTCCATGATTGCTTTTCAATTACATCAGTTTACAAAGGGAAGAGTTATTATTACTGCACCCTTGACTTATGAAGTATTGTAGTTTCTTAAGTAGATGATTTAGTCACAAACATTTCAAGTTCTTGCCATTACATTTAGAAGCTTTTTCCAGCATTTAGTCATTTTTTGCAAAAGCACTATACTACTAGCATTACTCTAACAAATGACCACCTAAAACTGAGTGCACTCTTTGAGATAACAAATCATACCTGGATTGATAATTAATATAGGGTAAATAGAGGTGAAAAAGACCTTTTTTACTACTCGACATTTTGGCACTATTGTCGGGGAGGAGTGTAGCCATTTGTTTCTTTTCAGAGTAGTGTAAGTACCTGCTAGGAGAGAATTGGGTTTTAAAAATGGGAGGTAAGAACCTGCGTATGAAGCATGTAATAGCCCTACTCCCCTGCCTACTTTCCTGCATCTTTGTTGTTGTTTTGGGTAGAAATCAGTATTTTATTTGTGTGCATGACTAAGCAGAAAAAGACTGAAAAGAATCCTAAACCACTACCCAAGCCTGATAAAGCTAAGGGGTCGTTGACCCTTGGCCAATCGACCTTTATAGACTCAAAAAACATAATCTTAGCCTTCAGTAGGACCTAGAAAAGTCACTTCTAGACAACCTACTAGTTCCCTTCAGGCCACACGATCACCATCTGTAGCCTTTACTGAGGCGCACAACCAAACTGAAGAGAAATATTTTCAAGAAATTGAGAATTCTAGCCCAAAATCATTACAAGAAGGGAACCTTAGTAATCTCTACAAAGGGAAAAGAGAAATAGGGGAAACTGAAGAACCAATATCTCCTCTTGGAGTAATTCAACTATTAAGCAGCCCAAATAAGGGAAGTGCTACAAAATCATCTAGAACTAAGTTGAAGAACCAAAATCCCCCCAGACATTAGGAACTATCATCATCCTAGACAAAGGAAGTGCTCTAAAGGCCATTCCTATTAAGGCCATCCCTGCTCCATCTAACCAACCTAGGAATACCCTCCTAGAAATCCCAGAAGGCTATTGGCACATATTTGACCAAATGGCCCAGAACCAGCCAAACACCTAAACCTCGACACTGCAATATCCCATTGTAGACACTGCAGCCAATGCACCTATGAAGGCAATTCATCTCCAACATATCCCTACATTTCATGGCCTAACATCGGAAGATCCAGATGCATTTTTGTTTGAATTTGATGTGCTATGCAGAGGATATGACTATACCACCGATCCCTAAAAGCTAAAACTATTTCCCTCTACATTGAAAGGAGTTGTTTACGTTGGTTTATGGGGTTGGGTGGAGGTGTTATAAATGACTAGAATCAGATGAAAGGTGCTTTCCTGAAGAAATATCAAGATTATTGTAGATATAGAGAGTTAAAAGATGAAATATTTCAGATGGTAGCTAGAACTAATGAAACACTAGAAGAATGTGTTGAACATTTTCATATAATCTTCAAAGATCTCCTTATGCATCATTACCCTTACCTCACAATGTATTAAAAACAACATTAATTAAAGGTATGAAGGAACAATGGATTGAAACATTGAATATTATGGGAAAAGGAGACATCTACCAAGAAAATTTTGTTAACATCATTGATTTATGTATCACGAGCTCATGAGGAAGTACAAGGCTAAGACCAGTGGAACATGACAGGTTTACAAGGGACAACAAGACCTCTACAGAAGGAGTAACTCGCACAGAAATTGGAAATTTATTAGAAAATTTCAAAACTTATATATTGGGAACTCTGATAACACAACTCGATATTATGCAAGCCAAACAAAAACAAGCAGACGCAGAGAAAAATCTGGCAATATTCTGTCCCAAATGCAGAAAGAAACATAGCCATAAAGAGTGCCCATTAGATGTTGTTCACGTTTGCGCCATTTGTACAAAAGACCACTCTACAGAAAGTTGTCCCTCACTTCCTGGTTTGAAAGCAGTATACAAAGAAGCAGAAGAAGAACCAGAACTAGTGTACCTACTTAATCAGTGCCGTCAATGGCAGCCATGACAATCAGGTATGTTCCCCGATCCAGCTTCTTCTTTCCATCATTCACAATATCATGCTCAACAATATAATACAATGTGGCAAAATAAACCTCCCTTCTCAAATTGGTGACAACAACCATTTCCTTCATCATCGCCATGGCTGAATCAAGCAAGCCAATATAATTGGCCAAATTTTCCCTACACGTCACCATATTGGCAAAACAATGCGTATTCAGCACAATGGTCCCCTCCTACTTCACAGAGTCAAGCCTAGCAAACAAGCTGGCAAAGACCGATGAATCCACTAGTAGGAACCATTCCACTTCCTCAACCTACACTGCCAGCACTACAACAAAATCCCCAATCCAATTTAAGAGTGCAACTCCCAGCCCAACCCAACCCAAACCCAAATAAAAGATCGGTCCAATCTATTCAAATAATTGAAACACCAGAGCTAGGAACCAATCTAAGGGAGTGAAATGAACTTTAATTAGGGTCTGGGCGCATTATAGAGACCGAGGGAGATAAAACTGTTCAAGTTGAAAAGTAGTTACCTATAGAACAACCATTGCAAGAAGAAGATGTGGCCAGAAAATAGATTCATGATCAAGCAACCACATCTTCTCCCCCATTCCCAGAACGATTAATTATACCACGACCTATAGAACATCCCGACTTTGATGTTCTGGGAGAACTTAAGAATTTGTACATAAAAATCCCTCTCCTCCAAGCCATCCAAGATATCCCAATATATGCAAAAACAATCAAAGAGCTATGTATAAAAAAGCCAAGGAGGAGAATAACAAATAACCCAATAGTCCAAGTAGTTGGAATCTTAGCTTACCTATTATTAGGAAGAGAAGCACCTGTCAAATATCAAGACTCAGGAAATCCAATAGTGATAGTGCAAATAAATGGACAAACCTTTTCAAATGCCATAGTTGATTTAGGGGCTACAATTAATATCTTAACAACCACCAGTTGTCAAAAACTGGGCATTACATCAGTAGAACCAACTTCCACTTTATTATAACTGGCTGACTAATCAGTGGTTAGGCTAGAAGGCACACTGCGTGGTGTCATGGTATCCGTTGATTCCTAGGAATACCCTACCAACTTTCTGATAATAAATCCCAAAAACCAACTTGATGGACATCCATTAATTTTAGGTAGACCTTGGCTTGCAACCGCTGATGCTTACATTGGCTGCCGACAAGGCAGTATGACCATAACTAGAGGCAATAATATCAAGAATCTAGCCCTATACACTCCAACCCAGCCAAGTGTAACAATAATAAAAACGAACAAACATCCTGTTTCATACCTTATCAAAAACATTAGATCCCCATTAACTATAGAAGATGCCCTCGATTTCAAATATCAAATAGAGGATGATGTTATTAAAAACTTTATTAACCAAGTTGAATCCAGATCCCATGTACAATGTCACATGATAGAGGTAGCATTTGATAATGAACTAGAAGAAGATCCTCTCAAAGACACTCATGATCAAACAATACCTACTACCTCTATTTCAAATACAAGGAAGCATTTGCATGGGATTATCCAGGCATGAAGGGAATCAATCCCCAGTTATGTACGCACCACATTTATACAGAAAGGGATGCAAGACCTATTCGCCAACCCCAAAGAAGACTTAACCCTCATCTAAAATACATTGTGAAAGCTGAACTACAAAATATTTTAGATGTAAACTTTATTTATCTTATCTTAGATAGCAAATGGGTCTCTCCACTTGTAGTGGTGCCAAAGAAGAACGGAAAGTGGAGGATTTGTGTAGATTACAAAAAATTAAATAAAGCAACCCAGAAAGACCACTTTCCCCTTCCATTCATTGACCAAGTATTAAATACATTAGTAGGAAAGAAATTCTTTCGTTTCTTGGATGGCTTCAGTGGATACAATCAGATTCAGATTGCCCTTGAAGACCTAGACAAAACTACTTTTACCTGTCCTTGGGGAATATTTGCCGACAAAGTTTTACCCTTTGGCCTATGCAATGCCCCAACCACATTTCAAAGGGCTGTCCTCAACATCTTTTTAGATTTAATAAATGAAGGGCTCGAAGTATACATGGATGATTTCACACCATACGGAGATGATTTCGACCTAGCACTAGACACACTGGAAAAGGTGCTGCAACAATGTATCGCTACCAGGCTTTGCCCGAGCCATGAAAAATGCTATATGATGGTGATCGAAGGACTCATCCTAAGTCATTATATCTCAGCAGCTGGAATACAGGTAGATCTGGCCAAAATTCAAATAATTTTGTCAACCTACTCCTACCACACAGATAGAGATACGCAGTTTTCCTAGATTTTCTGGTTATTATAGAAGATCTATAGAACATTTTTCTCGCATTGCTGCACCTCTATATGCACTAATAGGAAATGCTGACTTTGTTTGGATAGATAAATGTGATCGTGCTTTTGAGGATCTGAAAAAGCTTGTGTCAACAACCCCAGTGCTCAGAGGTCAAAATTGGGACCTGCCATTTCAAATTTCATCAGATGCCTCAGACATAGCTATTGGAGCAGTCCTTGGGCAGGAAGAAGACAAAAAACCATATGCAATCTATTATATTAGCAAGAATTTGTCTCCTATTGAGTTGAACTATATTGTTACTGAAAAAAAAAAAATAAAAAATAAAATAAAAAATAAAAAAAAAAAAAAATTGTTGTAATACATGTTATAAATAAATTCAGGCATTACATCACTGGATATCCTGTTGTTTTATATACAGATCACTCTGCCATAAAATATTTAGCAAATAAACCGATTACAAACGGGAAAGTAACAAGATGGCTGATTTTATTGCAGGAATTCGACATCACAATAAAAGACCAACCTGGAAAAGAAAATCCTGTAGCTGACTTTCTCTCATGAATGCCAAAGCCAGTGGACGCAACAACAGTCAAAGGTCAATTTCCAAATGAACATTTGTTCGTTGTTATTGTCAAAACACCCTGGTATGCTGATGTTGCGAATTATTTAGTAGTAGGAAAATTACCAAAACATCTAATTCCCAATGAATGAAAGTAGATTATTCAGCGTAGTACCCGATTTTCTTCGATTGGGGGCTACTTATTTCACACAGGAGCATATATGCACATTAGAAGATGTGTCTGTGAAGATGTATTTTTTGATATTCTGAAAGCTTGTCATGAAGGACCATGTGGCAGCCATTTCATAGATTGAAGAACTGGTCACAAAGTTCTGCAAATAGGGTATTATTGGCCCACAATCTTCAAAGATGCAAAGAAATTTGTTCAAGCTTGTGACAGTTGTCAAAGAACAGGATGCCCTGGATAGTCCAACGAAATGCCTCTAAACCCATATCTAGTCATTGAACCATTCGAGCATTGGGCACTCGATTTTGTTGGTCCAATCAACCCATCATCAAACTAGAAAACATACATTTTAGTAGCAACGAAATATGTGACCAAATGGATTGAAGCAGAGGCACTGCCAAGAGCTACAGAGGACCTCATCACTCAGTTCCTATTCCACATATTTGTGCAATATGGCCTCCCAAGAGACATAATCATGGATGTAGGACCACAATTTGCTTGTAATAAAATTGCTGCAACACTAAAAAACTATCATATTTAGCATAAAGTTACCTCTCCATACCATCCATAGGAAAATGGCCAAGTAGAAAGCACGAACAAAGTAATAGAAGAAATACTGACAAAAAACATTGCATCACACAGATGTGATTGGGCTACAAGATTGCTAAAAGCCTTGTGGGCATATAGAACAACATGGAGAAGCACTACTGGTTATTCACCATATCAGCTAGTATTTGGAAAGGAACCCATCTTTCTAATAGAATTCGAAATATAGACCTTAATAACAACACAAGAAGTCAGTCTAGATTTAAACGATGCCCATATTAATCGACTACAAAAAATCAACGAGATAGATGGAATCAGGCTCTCTGCTCTTCAACATACCACATTAATCCAACAACAGAGATCCAAATGGCACGACGCCCTCATAAAAAAGAAAGTCATCTGTGAAGGAGATTGGAAACTCCTATACGATTCCAGTTTCCAAGTTTTTCCGAGGAAACTTCAAACTCACTGACTAGGACCGTACAAAATCTAGAAGGTACATGACAATGGCACCATTACTTTAACCACCATTGATGGATCTGGACATACCTTTAAGGTAAATGGCCACTAAGTTCGACTGTACTGCAAACCACTTACTCAGGAATCCTTCCACCAGCAACTCCAGGAAGACTCCAACATGCAAATTCTGGTTGAGGAAGAGAACTATTCCTCACCTTTGGTTCATTAAGTGATTTGATTACTTTTAAATTTTGTACATAATTCTTTTTTTTTGTTTGTGTAAATTACCTTTTGTACATATTTCTACATTTCTACGACTTTTGCATTTTGCTGTTTCCTTTCGGATGGAACAACATTTTCACCGTTCTATTGTTCTTTTCCAAAGGAACAACCCTTCTGCATTTTTCTGTTCCTTTCGGATGGAACAACATTTTCACCATCCTACTATTCCTTTTTGAAGGAACAACACTTTTGTACCTTGCTGTTCCTTTTCGAAGGAACAATAGTTCCACCATTTTGCTGTTCCTTTTTGAAGGAACAATAGTTCCACCATTTTGCTGTTCCTTTTCAAAGGAACAATAGTTCCACCATTTTGCTGTTCCTTTTCGAAGGAACAACATTTTTTCATTCTGCTATTCCTTTCTGAAGGAACAACATTTCCGCCATTTTGTTGTTCCTTTATGAAGGAACATCATTTTCACATTTTGCTATTCCTTTCTGAAGGAACAACATTTCTACATTTTTGAAAGGAACAACACTTCCACCTTTTTGTTGTTCCTTTCTGAAGGAACAACACTTTTACGCTTTGTTGTTCCTTCCCGAAAGAACAACACTTCTGTATTTTTTCTGTTTTCTGTTGTTCCTTTCCAAAGGAACAGCACTTTCATTTTCCTCTGTTCCTTTCCGAAGGAAAAACACTTTCATTTTTTATTGTTCCTTTCCTAAGGAACAACACTTTTGTTTTTTTGTTGTTCCTTTCTGAAGGAAAAACACTTTCATTTTCTGTTGTTCCTTTCCGAAGGAATGACACTTTCGTTTTCTTTTGTTCCTTTCCAAAGGAACAACACTTTCATTTTCTACTGTTCCTTTCCAAAGGAAAAACATTTTCACACTTTTTTTTTGCACTTGCTTTTCTTTGACGTTCCGATTAAAGAACAGTCGCATTTCCTCTCAATGAACAACATTTTCGAGCATGTTTTTTTTTCCTTTTTTCTTACAATTTTTGTGTGTAAACATTCTTTTACTGTCCCTCTAAAGAAACAGTAGCTGTTCCATTTTACAACATTCCAGGAGTGCATTTTTTTTTATTTTTGTGTTTTACCATTTAGATCATGGTCATTTAAGGCATAGCTATACATTTATTCAACAATACAAAAACTAGAGGATACTGAAATCAACAAATTACATAAAAATCATCATCTTTAGCAGAAATTGCTTTGAATTGGTAAGAGAAAAGAGGAAAGGACACAACTGTTGATCATCTTGCTGTCATTATTTTACTAATACCAATATGATTGATTATTTGTATCATGATGGTTCTTCCTAAATCCCCATAATTCTCTTTAATCATTATTATTGAATAAGAATAAGGGTATATTTTTCTCTATTGAGATGTTAAGACTTCTTCCACCATCCCTACTCTTAAGGAGTGTTGAACCACCCTCTGTATATAAATCAGAAAAGTGCTCTAAAAGAAAAAAGAAATTTTTTTATATGATTGCTAACATGATTTGTTAGATGAAGGATAGGGGGTCTCATCAAGAGCCAACCTACCATGATCATAAGGAAGAAAGTGAAGTGGCATTCCCACTATGGCCACCACACCAGGGATATGATCCAAGAGGCACATCAGAAAAAATAAAAATTCCTTGGAATAGGAGGTCTCATCACGAGCCGGCCTGCCCACCTTTCACTCCTTCCTAGTGAATGGAATTGTGATTCATTTGGTTACCAAGCTAGCATAATGGCCTCCATTCTGACATTGCACAACACTTTCCTAAGCATACACAAAGGATTATGGTTCCAAGGGTGAAATAAACAACTCTGTCAGGGTTATGGACACTTGTGGGAAACATAGCTCTGTTGATGGTATTGAAGTCATATTTCTTATACACCAATAGCAATTATAAAACCCTTCTTCTTATATCTTTATAAATGGTTCAAATGAGATTATGTATATACCCCTTTCGAACCTTTGATACATGAAAATCAATTACAAATCAATTATGATGGTAAAAGTCGATAATGATTGCATAAGATCATTTATTCACGTCAGTTGTCCTATCCTCCAATTCTTGCATCATATCACAACATTTCCTTATTTATTAGTGGTTCTATTATATGCCTTGATTTCGGCAATCCACTCGTCGTTGTAAACATGGTATTTCTGTATACGTTGTTCCTTTATGACTCTGTACTATGGCAGTTCAGCATGCTACTCCTTCATTTGACGGCCGAGGATGGCCTATCACATTGCAAGGGGCACAGGTGATCCCCATAATTTGTTGCCATACATGTCAGCTTATCATTCGGAAGAATTATGACTCGGGAATAGAAAATCTTAACTGTATTTTATTTCCCAATATCCATGGCTTGATGTTCCAAAGTTATTTCCATGTTTTGCTTTGCAAAAATTAGCAGTAATTTTGAACTTCGAATAGCTTGTTGTTCCGTCATCTTCTCTGTGTTTGTTAACAGTGAGCTAAAAATTTGAACAGCCTGCTGTTCCATTGCTGTCTCTGTGTTTTTTACAGTGTGCTAAGCATGGGAGGAAGATCAATTCACAGTGAGCCACAGGTGTTGATGGTCTCTGATGCTGCACGAGAGATCCTAGCAAGGGCAGGATGGATAGTTTATCTTAACTGTCTACAACAATCCAATGAGACGGTGGCAATTGAGTTTCTATAGAACTTGCAAGAACATCATTCCATGGTGAGAGGGAGACAGGTAGCAGTCACTGATGACATAATTGCAGAGGTTTTGGGACTGCCAGCCACTGGACCTGTGTGGACTCTGAAAAAAGTGAGACTACGAGAGGCCATGAAAATCTTCCAGGATGAAGGGCAGAACTTGACTGTAAAAGGGAAAGGAGTTCTGCTAGCAACCTTGGGAGAGCCATGGGAAAAATTGGTGAGAATTATCCAAAGCTACATCACTTGTGACGGCAGGAAAGACATGGTAAGACCACGCCATCTTAAACTTTTAGCTGTGTTAAAACAAAAGTGCGCTGTGAATTTGCCTGTGTTTTTAAATTCTTTATTACATGATGTTGCCCGAAGTATGAAGAAATCTCGCCATCTAGAGTTAGTAGTAAGCCACCATGGGTTAATATAACTGATAGTTAGCCACAGTCTTGCCCAACAGTAGAGCAGTTGGGAAGAACTGATTTTCGCGATAAACAAAACATGTTGCCAGTACATCGACTAGACCACTTAAACGAAGGAAATCTGTTAGATTGGCAAGGTTCAGAGGACTGCTGAGAAATTGCCAGGAAAATAGTAGTCAACCTATGGAGATACATGATTCAGGAGACGAACAACCTGCATAATTGGAAGGAGGGGAGAACCAAAAAGAATTGGAGGAAAATTATGAAGGAGAACTGAAGGGGGAGACTGAGTAATCCAGTCAGGAAGAAGAGGAAGCAGAGCAATGCAATGAAAGTCCACTATAAAACCCACTGCAAGAAGATGAATTGGCCCAGATTCTGACCAATATGGGTGAATATGTTCAACCTCACAGCCCACCTAACCCCCACACCGAAGAAGGACTGCAGGAGCACTCTGTTCATGATAAAAGTGCATCCGAGGAACTGTGTGATGAGGAAGAAGGACCGCAAGAGCACTCTGCTCATGACAAAAGTGCATCTGAGGAACTATGTGATGAGAAGGAGGGAGAAGAGGACCACTCTGCTCATAACAAGAGCGTATCTGGGGAGAAGAGTGATGAGAATGAAGAAGAGGAACAATCTGTTCCTAGTCAAAATACACTAGAATAATTCCACAATGAAGAAGGGGTAGAAGAAGAAGTTACCCAGGAAATAGTAGAGCAAGCTAGGGTTTCTACCCCTGAACAACCTGATCAGCTTAACATTGAAGAAGAACCCAAAGAAGAAAATAAGGAAATTTGCCAAGACGAAGGTACAATACCTGAAGTACAAAGCCTAGGCCTGAGTAAACGAACAGTTGTTCCTTCCAAGAAAACAGAGGAAATTAAAAGATTGCGAAAGGAACGGTAGAGACTGCTTAACATGATTAAGAAACTTCGACTACAGATAAGGGTTTTGAAAATGGGGAAGAAATCAAAAGTAATCGTTGTGGTAAAGAATGTAACTGCCCAAGAAAAACCCCTTAAGAAAAAGATCAAGAGGACTCAAGTCCAACCTATTATTTGAATTATTATTGCTTTGGTGTGAACAGAACAATCTGAAGCTGTAGTGAACATTGGCTATTATTTTCCAGTTCCTAGATTGATGATATTTTTCCTTGATTGCTTTTCAATTACATCATTTTACAAAGGGAAGAGTTATTATTACTACACCCTTGACTGATGAAGTATTGTAGTTTCTTAAGTAGATGACTTAGTCACAAACATTTCAAGTTCTTGCCATTACATTTAGAAGTTGTTTCCAACATTTAGTCATTTTTTGCAAAATCACTATACTACTAGCATTACTCTAACAAATGACCACCTCAAACTAAGTACACTCTTTGAGATAACAAATCGTACCTGGATTGATAATTAATGTAGGGTAAATAGAGGTGAAAAAGACCCTTTTTACTGCTCGACAGGTGACTTCTGACTCCTATCAAAGCCACGCTCCTCCTCTTCTTCCTGTCCTCCTATTTACTTCACAGTAGCACTCTTCGTCTCGGTTTTATCCTAAGCCTCCTTCTTCCTTTTCTTGGCCAATTGTTCCATCTTCAGCCTGCCCTCTTCCTTTTTTTGTTTCACTGTAGACTTGCTAGACTCAACTGTCAAGTTCGAAGCGGTGCATCAATCTGTCGGCTAGCGGTCGAGGATTGCTGCGATCACGTCATCTATGGCCAGGTATGGAAGGTCATACCACTTTGTTCAGGATCCTTTTGAGCCCGCATGGAGACATGGTGGAAGTCCTCCTTGAACTCCACATACTCTGTTAGCTGATAAAAAATTGTCGGCGACAAGCGCGACTTGCGGTTGATGGCCATGTGGATACTCATCTCCATCAAGATCCAAAAGATCTTGTTATCCTTGACCAGTTAGGGGTCCTTCGTAGCCTAGAGTGAAGCAATCTTCGATGCTTCTGGTAGGTCCTCCGTAACTGGAGGAAACTGACTATCCTCTAGTAACTCCCACGCAACCAACACTATGGACAACAATAGCCATGCATAGTGAAATGTTTTGCTTTGATCTTATGCCTCTCTACAGTTTTCGAGGAACTCATTGTAGAGGTAGTGCACCCAGTTGAACTGTACACTCTACGCACACTAGGCCATTAATGACAGTATTGGTGCCGAGACTTCATCTGCATGACACTTCCTCATAATCTTTCCTACCAAGATCTAAGTGGCTACCTTGACCATGACGTTATTTATGCTAGTGACAGAGTAACCATGTGACTTCTTAGCGAGCTTAAATTTATCCTTCATTGCTTTGGTGAGGTCGTGCTCACATGTCTTTCTGTTAAATGCCATGGCCTAATTTTCTCCTACATGCGGCAGTTGAGTGATCCTATGGATCAACATGTTAGTGATTGATATCAGCTCCTCTAGCCATAGGCACCCATTGTGCACCATGAATAGCAACTACTTAATCACTATCATGGTTATGGGCATGCTGTTGTAATGTGGTACCCATAACATGTTTAATAGACCAGCGTTATCCACCCCTTTTACCCACTTTCTTGGCTCCATCGTGGTCACACCAGAGTCTTTATAGAAGACGTGGTGCATGAGTTGATCTGTCGCTAAGTGGGGAAAGCACTCTGTATCATCCAAATCCCAATCCTCCAATTTTAAATAGGGGACATGCCCTAGGTGTGGTCCTTCAAAGACAATTTTGTCCAGCAGCAAGGGTGTATGCAACATGACCTTGCTTTCATCAATGTACTTCACAACCTTTGTCTTGCATTTGAGCGGAGGAATGTACTCAGGAAGTTTAGAGATAGGGTCAGACCCCTCAACATCAATGTCCTCCATCCCCATGTCACTATCTTCCTCATCCATATGGATTTCTTCAACATACTCTTTAGGCTCCAGGTCAACTACCTTGCCCTTCTCCTCCATGGTGGGCTTTTCCTTCTATGGGTGCTTTTTGGGAGATGTGCACACCAGCTATGATACTTTCTCCTTATCTTATGTCAGTACTTTGATGCTTGTAACCTCCGGGGTAGCTCCCTCAACTGTCATTGCTACTTCTAGAGCAGTTCCCTGAGTTGCCATTGCTTCTCCAATGATCATAGTTTCTGCGGGTGCCGACATGATACTAGACAACAAATCATGCATTTCCTTAGGAAACTTCTCAAACGCTGAACTCACTATCAAAGCTTCAAAGTAATCATAGTTCATATGCGCCTGAGACCTCAACACCTCAATTCTCAAAATGCCAACTATTTTTTGTTGGGTAGCCACCTGTAATTTATAGGCATTTTCGAATTCAAATCTAACTGTTCCCCCCAAAATTCATTCATAAATGTTGGATTGGTGGCAGAAACCCTAAACACTAAACCCTAAAATTCCAACTTAAATTCCCCCCCCCCGGTCCATTTAGTCATTTTTCCACTGGCAAGTCATGAATAGTGACTATAGTAGTTACTTTTCGGCTACCTTGTGTTGTCCCTTCTTAGACAACATAGCTCCCCACACGTTTCTGCTGACACTATGACATTCATTCATTCCACGTAGTTCCCAATCATGCAACTCCCCAACCTAGGCAGTGTAGTTTATAGTCTCGCGGCTCCTTTCCACTGTGCTTCCATCATGTAGTAATCTAGTCAGATTGCTAATGTATGGCTTCAATCGGCTGCCATTCACTCGCCTTGGGAATGGTTCTCCATTCAACTTTACCAACTGAACTTCTCCACCATTGGTAATCTCCTTGATGACGTATGGCCCCAACCAATGCATCCGAAATTTTCCTAGAAATTTATCAAACTTGATGTCAAATAATAGAACTAAATCATTTACCTTGAAGGTGTGCAGTTTGATTTGCAAATCGTGCCATGCCTTTTTGCGCTCCTTTTGAACTTATTGATGGAATCTAGCTAGAAATATATCCTCTTCAAGCTCTATTAGTTGCACAAGCCTCTCTTCTAGGGCTCTATGATTAGCCATTCCTTTGAATCCCACTATGTGTAGACTAGGTACAATGTACTCCATCAGCATCATAGCTTCCATGCCATAAACTAGTTTGAATGACGTTTCTCCAGTCAACTTCTTGCAAGTTGTTCTATAAGCCCATAGTACCGGGGGCACGAAAACATCCTAGTCATTACTTTGAGCATTTTACACCTTTTTTAGCATGCTCTCCAATATTTTATTAAATGCTTCCATCATCCCATTAGCCTGCAGATGATATGGCATGCTCTTCTGGTGGTCAACTTGAAATTCCTTTATCATCATGCTAATCATCTCATTAAGAAAATGCATACCACGATCGCTCATTAAAAATTTTGGACAGCCAAACCTCATCAGTACGTACTCAAAGATGAATTTGGATATTGTCATGCTCGTATAGTCCTTCATAGGCTATGCCTCTGCCCATCTGGTTAAGTACTCAGTCACGGTGATGATGTACCACACACCCATATTCTTTCCTAGAGGCTGAATTGGTCCCACAAAGTCAATCACCCACTTCTCGAAGGGTTGTAACAATATCTGTGGATTAAACGATAGTTCATCCCTGCCCGAGGGTCTGCTAGTCCTTCTATAATACACTTTCGAACCCTTATGCAAGGTTGACCACCACAACCCAGTGCATAGAATCTTCTACCCTGTTGCTTTTCCTACATAATGACCTCCCGCGGCTCCACCATGAGCCTTAGTGAGGATGTTGTTTCATTCAAACTTTGGCACATAACGATGCAATATTTCATATGATCCCATTTTGTACAAGCTCCCTGCAATGACAGAAATGTTTGCTGTGTGCACCACCATTTTCTTCTTCTGTTGGCTTGTATATCCTTTTGGAGTTGTACCTATCATCAAGAAGTATATAATATCTTCAAAGTGGTTGTCCACGAAGCACACTATAAAGAGCTACATGTTAAGCAGTCCTTCCTCCAAATTAGTGGGCTCTTCGCCAGTTTTAATGCACGACCGATAATCCAATCCAGCATTCAATCGTCCTGGTTTCACAACAACTTCAAAATCATACTCCTAGAACAACAACATCCACCTGCATATCTCCCCCCCCCCCCCAACACAGGCTTGTTGACCAGGTATTTCAATGCAAAATGGTTTATATACATCTTAAAATGTCCACCCAATAGATAATGCCTAAACTTTTGGAGCACGTACACCATATCTAATCCTTCATGATCTGTCATGGAATAACTTTTCTCATCTTTTGACAGCTTCCTACTTAAGAACGCTATAGGATGATCCAAGTCCCCTTCACCGACCTGTGTTAGTACTACTCCCAGCACAATACATGACGCGTCCACATTCACATGAAATTCCTCTTCCACTCTGGTAAGACTAGGATCAGCATAGTGACCATTTTCTCCTTTAGCACATCTAAGCTCTTCTAGCATTCTTCATTCCAACAGAATGTAGAATCCTTCTTTAGCAGTTTTTCCATTGGCACTATGATCTGGGCATAACTCTTGTTGAATTTACTATAGTATCCCTTATGCCCCAATGTTTCACGCAACTATTTCACACTCCTTGGTACAGTTGTCTCACACTCTCGACAATAGAACCATTTGTTGGGTTGATGGACCCTAACCAAAGTTCAACATTAAGCATCTAAGAAAATCCCTACACTACTGGCCCTTTCGGCATCAATCCGTGGAGCGTGGACTGAAGTCTGACCTAAAGCAGTATCGGGGGATGTAGGAACCAAGCTTCCACACCTTGAGATGGTTGTGATGTCGGTCATATGCCCTAACCTCCCTTTGCACAGACTAATAAGCTCTTTAGGGCTTATCAAAGTACCTCTCTTATTCATCGTTGAAACCTCCGCAAAATTCTCCGATCATCTTTCGCAGACCCTAAATACATAGATTAGGCACTTACGTGCCTATATAATTACTCTTAATTCTGTACTTACTTAGATTCACTTAATTATCAGTTAACTTTAACATGTATTATGGTTATCCTCATGTAAACAGATATTCTTACTTGTGTTCATATGAAAAAATAAAATACATATATTTTTTCATCAATATAACATTAAGTCATAACCCGAGTATCCAATATAACATAATAACAACATTCATAACAAAATAATGCACACACAGATAATTGCAAAATACTTCTCTATATTGATAATCCATATTTCCTGTACATACTCTAACTACCCTGTGCACACAGCTGCAGGGGTCCGCCCACTTAGTTGCGTACTTCTACCTTAGGCCTCTACGCACTCAACTGCAGAGCCTCTTCCTATGCTAGGACTCTTCACTCTTAGCTCTCACAGACCCATATACTTACTCAAAACTCTACAAAAACTTATCACTTAGCTCCCTTAAACTCTTCTAAGACTCCCTTTTTATACAATCCCATGGTTAGCGGATCAAGGGCAGATCTCATCAATTCGACACAACTATCTAAACTAAGGGTGGAAATCCCTTTTTGACTACTAACATCTTTGCACTTTGCAGTCACAAAATGTAGAGACCTTACATTCTTTCCTACAAGATTTGGGTTTTCTGCCCCAAAACTTGGGCTTTTAACCCCGAAATTGACCCCAGGGGACTCGTTATCAACACGCGCGATCCTATGGAGTGGTAACCAATTGTGCCTTCTTTATATTTTGATCAGTAATTTGTTTCACTATTCGTACAAAATTCACAACAAACCAAAACTTCTTTGTATATTCACTCCCGATGCCCCTGAAAATCGACAGTTTCATTGTGTTTGCCATGTTGAATGGTGGTGGTGGGGGTGTAGGTGTGGGCAAAGGCACATGCGGTGGACGTGGAGGTGGAGGCGGAGTGGATGGATGATGTGTATACAGAAAACCCTACGTTATGAGTTGGAGAGAACTTCATGGTGATGCTTGCACCACTCTTTTTTCTTTGCTTGAAGGAGGTTCGATTAATGGACTATATTTTGGACCTGATCTCTCTCAAACTCTAAAGATTCTTCTGCTTCATGTAGCTCTAAACATGAAGGCAATGGAATAACCTTTTTTTCACTTAACAACATTTTAATCCAAGTATTCAGTGATCTTAGATACTTACCTCGCAGCCCTTTGAAAAATCTTCGCTCTGCTTCGCTATAGCTGACTAAGGTATCGACTTAAAATTCTATAACAAATCCTCCTATAATTCAATCGAGCTAGTGGTCGACAACCTGCCCGATCTTGTTTTTAGAGGCTTCTAACCATCACATGAATTCTGGAGTCTGCACTAATTTATTATTGAGCTTCCACCTTCCTTGGCTATCTTTCAATTTAGTTAACCACTCATATAGTTCAATGCGGAAGGTGTAGAAGAAGATCTCGTGTATCTCTATATAAAAATACACGTTCAACCACACTTCCTTCGACAAGCATGGATTCCTAGTTTCTTGTGTTGTGAACTCATGAATCCTCCAATGCAACCACTTTTCAATTTCTTTCTTGGTCGGATTCCAATGATGCGACATCACACATATCCTTCAAATAGATCTTGGTCCCATAAATAGAACCATTTGTTGGCTTAGGGGGTCCTGACCTAGGTTCAGAGTTAGTTGCACCAACCAAAAAATCCCTACACTACTGGCCCTTTTGGCAACAACCCGCATAGCGCAGGCTACAGTCTCATCTGAAGCAGTATGGGGGGATGTAAGAACCAAGTTTCTGCATCCAAAGACTAGTGTGATATCTTCTAGTGCCTTAGATCTACCTTTGTGTAGATTGATACCCTCTTAGGACGCACTATTGTAACTCTATCAAAACGTCCTTCATACCTTCGTAAAGTTTGACATTCTATCTTTGCAGACCTTTAACAATCAATATATCTACTTATGTGCATCAAAAAGAAGTCCTAAATTAGGGTTTGCGCAAATTTACTTAAGTTATTACAAAACATTAGAGAATGCATCAGATTCTACACGAAAGTAATTAAACATGCATTGTGTACATCATTAACAGTTATTCAAAAGAATCATGCAACATTTAACCAATATTCCATAAAACACATCATTCATTGTTAGCATATATAATAAACAAAAGTAAATAGAAATACACAAGAATTCTTCGGAAGCTATCTTTATTGATCTTCAATTTAGGATTACAGACTCAAAACTACCCTGTGCACTCAGCTATAGGGGTTCACGTACTAAGCTGTGGACTCTACCTAAGCCTCTTCTCACTTAGCTATAGAGCCTCTTCTCTCCTATCTAACCCACTTCTTCTTGCTCTCACTGCTCGTCCATCATCAATTCCTATCAAAACACATGCCTTAGACTCTCTAGACACACCTATTTATAGCCTTTTTAATACAATGCCATGGTTCATGGACCATGGGTGGATTTCAAAACCCACATCAAACTTTACATAACATAAGGGACTAAAACCCTTTGGCTCCTAGTGATCTACGTGCTTTTCATCCACAAATTATGGAGACTTTGCATTATTTACCAAAAAAGTACCAAAACTTGGGTTATCTTAACCCAAAAACTGACCCAAGGGACCCCATCCCAATAGCTAAACATCATGCAAGAAGTGGGCCTTGTTGCCATATTTCATGCTTTCCCACGTGAAATTCATGTTGTTTCTATCAAGAGGATTTTCAAATATTTCTGATGAACAACAGAGTATGGACTGTGGTATGCTAAGAGTGAATAATTCATGTTGAAGGCCTACAGTGATGCAAATTGTGTTGGCAGCCTTGATGACATGAAGATTACTTCTCGTGCAGCTTTCTTCCTGGGAAAATTCTTGGTGTCATGGGCTAGCAAGAAACAAGCCTCCATTTCTTTATCAACTGTTGAATCATAGTATATTTTTTTCGCTACATGTTGTACAAAGATTCTATGGATGAAGCAAACCTTAAAATATATTTAGGTAGAGTTCACTGATCCCATTCCAGTAATGTGTGGCAACAAAAGTGTTATTAGTATCTCCAAAAATACAACCATCCATTCAAAGACTAAGCATATTCCTATAAAGTTCCATTTCTTAAGGGAACATGTTGTAGCCAATATTGTCAGACTTAAATATGTGACCACTAAAGAGAATTTGGCAGATATATTTACTAAACCACTAACAAGAGAACCATTTGAATATCTTAGGAAACAGATAGGAGTTGTGAATCCTCCCTCCAAATGACTTAATTTTGATAGGTGGTAGTAGCTACTCAGCATGTGGGAGCCATGGGAGAGTAGATTGCAATGGTTTAGGTGGAGTATTCAAGAAGTATTATTTTCCATTGATGTCAAAGGGGGAGAAGACTAACATCAGAGAATACCATCGGAGAAGACCAAAACTAGCTTGAAGGGGAGCTTATGGTATTTCCATCAATGCCAAAGGAGAAAATTGTTGTACAATTGGTGGTGTATGCGTGGTTGTGTTAGTGTTGGCATTTATGTCCACATGGGTCATCATGATGATTTATGTCAACTAGGATGATTGGGTGTTCAGGAGGAGTCCCATGGTTGTTGGAGTGCTTTGTAGAAAATAATCGTAGTAGCAGGATTACTGGAAAATCCATAAAATGATGACTACAGTGATGGACTAGATGGAATCCCATGTGAGCTATGGCTTCATGTAGAAAGTCATCATAGTAGCAAGCTTACTAGAGAAGCCATAAAATGATGACTTGGTGGTTGGGAGTTCAACATTCCAAGGACAATAAGAAGAGTCAAGGAGAAAAGTGTGGCATACATTTTGCATCCATCGCAGTGGTAGGAGATGGGCTCAAAGGCTGCATCATACCTTCTCCATTAAAAAAATCTCCTAAAGAGCTTTCCAATGGTATGTGGAAGTCCAAAAATGGACTCCTCGATGAAAATATATTTTCTACCGAATTTCGGAGACTTGAAGTCTTAAGAAGGATTAAATATCGAAGATTGGAGCCCATAGGGACCTGATATGAGAACCTTGAAGACCAGCATATTAGATATTAGAGCATCAGAGTAGGCGGCATATCAAAAATCAGGATATCAGAGTAGGCAACATATCAAATATCGAGATATCGAAGCAGGTGGCATATCAGATATCAGAATATCGAAACATCATAAGAGAGGAACTTTTATAAGTTACAATATCCAGCAAGGTCAATAGTGCTAAAAAGTGTTGAGGATTGTTGAGCGAGTTAATAACTGAATTGTTGCATACTCAAGGATGATCTAGACTCTTTCTCTCTCCTCTAGATGAACACATGGTGGCATATCAGTGGGCCCGTGAAAGTGCAGTGGCTAGTGATGTAAGCATATCAGAGGATAGGATATCAGAAATAGAATTATCATAACATTTCAATTGTGAGAGTTTCTATATTAAGGGGCTCTGATACAGAGATGAGCCCTTGGTCATAACTCTCAACCCCATGAGAAGGAAACACACAGGGAGAAAAGTGCAAAGGGATCCAAGGATATTAGATAGTGAAATATTGTAACATTCCAATTGTGAGAGTTACAATACTAAGGGGCTTCAATATAGTGCTAAGCCCTTGGTCATAGCTCTCGGTCCTATGAGAAATAAGTTGCTAAAGAAGATTAAGGCAAAGGGAGTCAATGATATGGGCGAGTGTAATGTTGAAACGTTCCTCTTTTGTAATTTGCTATAAGGCGTGTTCCGATGAGGAAATACAACAAGTTAAGGGATGTATGAGTTGGTAGCTAAAGAATTGAATACAACATCAATGGAGTTGATTGTTGAAATGGGATAAACCTGCAAAGGACTCTTGTTGGCTGAATAAATCGATCTTGCGGATAAGACCGATCTCCCTAGTATCAAAAGATATTCTAGCAAGAAATAGACAAACAAACCTATATTTCTCTAGACATATGCGATTTATAAGTAAATACTACGAAGGTGTTAAGATCCTACTTTAGATCCAGTGCTTGTTCGTAGTAGTCATCCTCCAATCGTTCGAAAGAGTTATCTTTGAAGACCTGCAATCACAAACAAGCAAACATTAAATAGCACCTGCATAGCAAATATTATAAATCATGCCTATTATGGTGATCAAGGAATCCATAAAATAAACCATGAATCAATAGCTTATTGAGAAAAACAAATATATTTGTATTAACTTTGAATAGTAGAAGAACCTTACAACCTTTTCAGCCTTGATGTTGAAAAATTTCTTCTTGGGGTCCGAAATAGGAATTTCCTTTACTTTTACAATTCTTACACTCTTCCAAATGAGATTCATAGAGGTATGTAATCTCTCCTCATAAAAACTCAACTAAAGAAGACTATGTTCCAATAGCATTTTCCCTCAAACAATAGTAAGATTCTAACCCTAACTAGTTAACCAGCTCAATGCATCTTTTTATAGTGCAGAGGAGGAGGTTATAGGTCCACCTATGAAGGGATAGAATCCTCCTTCAAAGGAATAAGCTCCTCACATCAAGGGGTTAGCTCCTTAAGGTATGGGATACATGAACCTTAAAAGGGTGAACTTGCCACCTCAAGATTCCTTCCAAAAGCTTCTAGAAATAACTGAAAGTGAGTTTTTCAAAATATACTTGCACCTTTTTAACTTTTATAGGGGTCCGCACCTTTAACACAGAGACAGTGCGGTCAAGTGCGCTAGAGACATGACCATTAGGTACAGGACCACATGTAAGACAGAGAAAGTGCGGAACCAGAGTTTTAAAAACTTTTGAGAGCTTTTATCTTATTTTCAAGACTTGATATGAGGAACTGATGTTTTAGACTTGCAAAGGAGGAAAGTATGAGTGGTAATGAACTCACACCAATAGAAAAATGTCAAGGTGACAATTTTCAGTGCAACAAATTGCCCCCTAAAGTGAGAAGTCTGTAATAGATGAAGATAGTGTTGAGATTGCAACAAGATGATGGAGCTTAGTGAAAAGAGTCGCCTTCACTAAGTGGGCCCGCAGGCAAATTATGGCACAAAGTCTATTTTTAGACTATGTCTATTTT
>APFE031650261.1:1099-14897 GCA_000404065.3 Pinus taeda | reverse complement strand
TCTCAAGTTTTTGATGATCCTATTGCACGTGTGTTGGATGATGTTTGCTGTAAAAGTTTTCCTTCATTAGTTAACCATGTGCCGGAAAAGAATATTGATGATAATCTTCTTCAAAGGTCGCCTTCATTCTCTTGTTTAACAAATTTTTCATTACAAAGCCCTCATCAAGGTTTGCAGTCATACGAGGAGATTGATGAAGGAGACTTTTGTTCTGTTTGTAATCCACAACGGAGTTTGGTTTTTCATGAATTTCAGGATCCTTTTGATAGCTTGCTGCAATCACCAAAGAAACACAGCACAGATGTGAGGGAAATCTTGATATCTAGCTATGAAGATTACTTGGACCCCAGCTATGTTTATGAAGATCCTTTTGTAGTATTCTTGCAGTCATCCAATCAATTTGCGCTTTGCAAGTTTATCAGCAGTCAACTTGAGTTCAAATTTCCATGGGAGTTGCCTTTCAGTAGTTCTCTCTTGTTTTCCATAAGTAAGCATGTGGGAAGAAATAAAATAGCAGCTAGGATGCTTACATGGTTACATTGGTTGTTCCATTTCACTTGATCAGGTGATGAATGGAAAAATTAGAGTAGGTTGTATTGAATAAGATTCATATTGAGTATATTTCCAATTTTTCGGTTGTGTTTAAGTATCGAGTCAGTTCTTAGTTGAGTGAGAGTCAATTTGTGTCATCAAGTCATCAGTTTTCAGTCATGCATTTCAGTTTGAGTTTTATGACTCCATCGCCCAATGGTTGAAATCACTGGTCTTCTCTCCCAGAGGTCTGAGGTTCTTGGCACCTCCAAGGAGCTACCATCCCCATTGGAGCCAATGTTAGTGTCAGTCTTTCCAGCCTTCCTCCAGTGATCAAATGTGCTCTTACAAAGTGATTTTGAAGTGTCAAGGTCAAATTTTGTCATTTCAGTGAGTCTTCAAGCAAAATTTGGTCACTAGGCATTAGGTCTAGGGTTTGCTTTCACTCCTTCTAAAAGTTGTCCAAATGGCGGTCCATGTCATCATTCAACTGAGTCTATCATCATTCATAGGTTTGTCATTATCATCTCAGTGTCTAATGAGTCATTTTACATCTGGTTCATGCTTCAGTTGTGCTTTGGCAAGTTCATTTCCCTCTCCTAGGGTTTTGAAGGCAATTTCTCTTGGATGGTCAAATCATTGGCAAAACTTGTTTCCTGATGTTCATACACCTTCCCCTATCCTTAAAGTACCATATCAAACACTTCCCATCCCTTAGATCCGCCAAATTCCTCATTTTTGCACAAGCCCTAGTTTCTAGCTACAACCTGGCAATTTTCTAGGTTTGGCCTGTGTTTTGCCCTTTTGGACCCCTTCCCCTCACTCAATCTCTGAGATTCCACTTTCCCCTGCTTCCTAACATCCCTCCCCACTCCCAAAAATTTCCCCAAGAATTTAGAACCCCCTATCCCCTTCATTTCGCTTCATTTCGACCAAATTCCTTGTTTCACACATCGGGGCAAGTTTCACTCAAATGATGTTTCAGAGCAGTTAAAGATGAATTTTGGAAAACTGAGAGAGATTTTTGTCCACCACATGCCAAGGAAGAAAAACCTCCTTCACTTTTTACAGAGGTTTCATGGTTTGAGAGAAATGTCAAAAATATTGGCGAGAACGAAGGTGCTCCAAGGACGGTTGGCCAAAACACAAAAACGAAGGAAAACGCCCGATCCACTCCAAATTTTGGCCAAAGCCTCTTTGGCTAAGCATGGTACTTGATTGGGGACTCCCAGCCCAAATTTCAAGAAATTTGGAGAAAATTTTGTCATTTGTGAATTTTTTGTGCCATTTACAGGTTTTTCCCGTGTCATGTCCGCGTCTCGAGCGCGGATGTTTTGAAGGACTGCTCGGAATTTTGAAAACTTGGCATTTTTGGAAAGGGCATGCAAAGAGAAAAATTACCAATACTTGGGAGAAGCTGGATTTTGAGATTTGAGCCTCCAAAGGCTCAAAATACATCAAAAAAATGACTTTCTGCCCACTTTTTGAGTTGCAGAAAGACCTTGGGAGAAATGGTTTTTGAGGGGCAAAAACAACTCCAAATGCAGAAATTCTACTTGGGATGGAAAGTAGACATAACAAGCTTTCCAATGAGCCATCTTGCTCCTGATTTGGATCAGTGGAACCCACTCAAAAGTTGCAGCAAAGGGGCGCGGCAGTGAGAGACACCGGGCGCGGACATGAGAGCAAACTTTGCCAGAATTGACTTTTTTGGTCAAAAAGCACTGTTTTGACTATGGTTGATTATTTTTACTTGTAGATGATGGATAAATGTAATATTTTCATGGCACTTTGATAGATTTTACCTCTCTTTACTCTTCTAGAAGCTTCCTTGATGTAAAAAGTGAATAATTAATGCATGAATCAGTTAGCTAAGTAATAGAGGCAAGTGGTTGAGCTGCCTATTATCTAGTGCTTAGTTTGGAATTAGTTCAAACTGCTCCTAGAAGGATGAGCTCGACCCCTAGAGGCAAGGGAAGAGGTTAACTTGCCTATATTATGTGTTTTCTTAGTCATTTAGAGAGGTTGGAAGGTTGGACTCTTGTGGGAGAAAGCTTTATTGTATATTGTACATCTATCTATGCAATTTGAAGAAAAGGAAGGCCAGGGTTTTGCAGACATCATTGTGGATTCTTGTGGATTGTTGTGTTGATGGTGTGTTCTCTACATGTTCTTGTAAGTTTGTTTATGTATTCCACATCTCTCTTTGCTTCTATTTTGGACAGATGAAGTGGTAAAGTTTGAAATCATGCTTTGACATGCTTAGCTTTTTAGTTTGTTCAAAATTTATGTTTTCTGCTATCTAGAGAGGATTCAAATGGTTGTTTGCCCTCTTTAGCTCCTTCTCTATCATCCCTGATCATCCATCTCAGATTAAGGCATCAACGCTCACTCCTACCTTGGCCCAAAGATCCCCCTGCAAAAACTGTGCTCAATCCCCGCACCCTGAATTGCACTCCCTCCAATTGCCACCAAAAAACCAAAAATCTTTAAATCAATTCCCCTTAATCAATTTACTAGCCTAAGATCTTTATTCCTAATTGGTCAGCTCATCATATTAAAAGATCTACCAAATCTAACCCGAGAGAGCCTTCTCATACCTCGTAGGGCTAGCTACGAGGTGAAATGGTTTGATGTAGCCTTGAGAGTTTGTCTATCTCAGCCTAGGTGAATTCCAAGCGCTAACACATACCAAGGATCAAGAGTACTGATAAGAAACAAGGATTCATTTGCAATGGGCTGCTCCACCAGAGTTTTAGTACCAGTACGCAGGAAATCACACATCAATTTGGAAAAAATCAAAGATTTCTTTGCCATGGATTTTTCAAATTCCAAGTCAAATTCTTGCAGGATAAATATCCATTTGGAATGCTTACCCCCAAGCAATTGTTTAGTCAAGATATACATCATAGGGTTAAAGTCATAAATTACCATGGTTTTGCGTAATAAGATGTAGTGACGAAATCTTTGGACAACTTGGACAGTTGCCAAGGTCAATTTCTCCACATGTGAATATTTAAGTTTAGTTGGATGCAGATTTTTACTAAGATAGTAAATCACATGTTCATTGTTGAGTTCATCTTCCTGAACTACAACCATGCCAATGGTGGAATGCAAAGCGGTGAGATACAAAAAGTAATCCTGGTTGTAATTGGGAGGATGCGGTAACGATGCATGGGTTAACGCATGTTTAAGTGCATCAAAAGATTTATCAGCGATCTCATCCCAAAAGAATGGAATATTCTGTTTTAACGACCTGGTAAAACCTTTCATTATCTCAGCGTAGTTAGGAATGAAATGACGTAAAAAGTTTGCTTTCCCTTGCAAAATTTGGAGTTGGCGAAGAGTCGAAGGAGGAGGTAGATTGACGATAGCTTCAACCTTGGAGGGGTTGACATGAATGCTAGCCTTTGAAATGACAAATCTCACTAAGTGACTCATTTCTACATAGAATACACATTTGTGTGGATTCAGCCTAATTCGATAATGCCTACATCTCATAAAGATAGCTTGTAAATGAGTGAGATGATTAGTGCTACGCGATGAATGGGTAGGTAAATCATCGAGATAAGGCTGCACAATGTGCTTGATGTCATGAAATGCGTAAGACATAGCCCTTTGAAAAGTTGCTCCAGTGTTCTTCAATCTAAAGGGTAATTTGCAATAAGCAAATGTCCCCCATGGACAAATGAAAGTTTTTTTAGGTTGATCAGCAGGGAGTATGTTGATTTGATTGTAACTGGAAAAACCATCCATAAAGGAGAACATTTCACTGTCGGCACAATCATCAATAATTTGATTGATATAGGGGGTTGGATGATTTTCTTTAGGACAAGCTCGATTAATATCCCTATAATCGATACATATTCTTATCATTCCTTGTTTTTTGTTGACAGGAAAAATATTTGATACCCAATCGGTTAAAGGTATTGGATAAATGAAACTTGTGCGAAGTAATTTTTCAAATTCAACTTTGATAGCAACAACTTTTCTCGGATGTATCTAACGTAAGTGTTGCCAGACAGGTTTAGCATCCGGGTATGTTTCAATTTCATAGACAACAATTGATGGATCAGTTCCTGGCATTTCTTCATATGACCAGGCAAACACGTCACATAATTGTTGAAATAGGGCTTTATAAGTTTGGATTTCATCATCTGTACAGGAAGCACCTATATGAATGTTTTCAATAATTCCTGGCTTAATTGAAATGTCAATAGGAACCATTCGAGAGATATTTCCCAAATTTAACTCAGAATCAAAATGTTGCAATGGATTTTGTGGTTCTTTGACATAGTCAGTAGTAAAAATAGAAGAAAAATCATTTTCAAAATGATCAAGCTCAGGTAAAAATGAAGATCGGTGACGAAGATCTTCCCATGGTAAATCATCAATAGACAAAAGTTCACGAATCTGCTCATCAATATGAACAGGATCAGAAAGTGTTGTTGTAGCTGAGGTTGATATCGAAAGTCATTCCCCATGGACAACATTCATTGGATCAGTTTTGGTTGAACAAGAATCAGAAAATGATTGTACAACCAAATATGCAATTTCAAAGGGACTCAAAGGCATCACGCCATCAAATGAATCCACCTCATAATCAGAAGGTATGATCCAAGGATCATCAAAAGTAATAGTATTTGATGAAATCATATGAATATTTGCAATAGAAGGTGATATGTTAGGAGGAGGGAAGGAAAAAGTTCCTAGTAAACCAGAATCTTTAATCAAACCTATACCAACATCCTTGTAAGGGATAGTTGTTTTACTGATGTGCTGAATACTATCTGTAGAGGTTGGGTCAGATGAGAAATAAGTCAGCTGGTCTATCATAAAAATCTTTCTGTTATGAGGAAACTTGGTAAGCCAAAAGACCGATGAAAGAATAGCAGTCATAGCATAAGACCAACTATGACCCAGGAGAAGGTTGTAATCTAGAGGGGCATCAACCACTTCCACATCTAGATTTACAGTTTTGCCTTCGACCCCTATAGGTAAAGCCTACAAAATACCAAAAGGATGGAACTCTTGGCCATCAAAAGCCTTAAGAATTGTCAAAGGCTAATTGAGTGTGGGAGAACCAAGTGATCTCCAACGTTGGATCGACATCATACACATAGAAGCCCCTTCATAAATCAAAGTCTGAAAACAAGGTCTGTTGTTGACTAAAACTGGAATCTAGAGAGCCATTTGATGAGGTAGGCAGGGTGTACTATTCTCTAAATCGAAGATTATTAGGTTTGAATCCTGAATATCAATAGCTCCTATAGCAGAAAATAGTAATTTACGCTGTGCTGGGCGCGATTGCAGCACTTCCAAAGCTGACATTGCTAAAGGGGAAATAGCTAAGTCTTCAACAATGTTATAATTCTGAGCAACTCTCGCATGTGGATTGAAAGCTGATTTATGAAGTATACCTTTAGCAAGCAGTTTGATTACTAAGTCAGGGTTGGGTTTCTCGATCTATAGTAGATCAAAACTAAGAGGAGGTATAGTTGATGTGTTTGAATTATAAGATTCTGCTTCTTTACCACCAACATGATTTTTACTACCATAATCTTGCGATCGCATCGCAATCCTGACATGAGACATCATCATAATGGGTTCTTTTGAGGCATTCGAGGAAGAATCAATCATCTTACTATATTGAGTAGGAAAAGGATCCTTCAAGACAGCAGGCATTTGAGAACCTTTAACGAATTTCGAAACCTCTGCTCGATGTGGGCATTCTTTGGTAAAATGATCCTTGTCGCAAATGAAACAAGGATAGTGAGGTTTCCATTTTTCATCAGTAGATTCATTTTTATAAATTTTATCTTTTGAATTTTGTTTGTTTTTCTCCTTCCCCTTCTTTTTACTATTGGATTTTGATTTGGTCGTAGAGTTATCTACGACATGGATGTTGGTAGAAAATTCAGCGGAAGAATCTCCTTTCGGGGAATCAGGTAAAGTTATTATAGGAGAAAAATTCTTTGAAGATTTCTTCTTAATTTTAGTACTAACTAAACCAATCATACCATCAGCGACATGAGACCCTGAAGGAGCTTCAATTATTTGACCATGTTTTGGAAGATCAAGGATTTTTTCATGTAAAGTACCTGACTGCGTATAGACGAGGTCAAGGTACTGAGCCTGAGCAATGACTTGCTCTTCAGTGATAACTCCTCCCTTAGCTACATCTTCAGTGATTTTGGGTAACAACTATTTAATGAACCATTCCACTAAAATTTTATCTGGAATGAAAACTTTCACTAAACACCTTCTACGTCACCATTCATGAATATGATTATAAATATATGTGGACGTGGATTTTTTTAGTGAAGTTAACAGTTCTGTGCCATTTTCGTATCTAACAGGCAACTGAAAATGAGTTAAGAAAGCAGTGGCTAACTAAGTGAAATTATAAAAAGAGCCTCGTGGTAACTCAATGTACCATTTGGCAGCAATACCAATAAGAGTTCATTGAAAAAGAAGCAATCGAATTGAATCATCAATGATTGAATTAGATGCACACCATAGGTGAAAAGTCATAACGTGATTTGATGGATCCTCTCCTGAATTACCCTCCAATTTCAAAATATCATTGGGAAACTTACTAGGCATTGGTGACCAATACAGAAGATAGTAGATCAGATCGTTCGTAAGGCACGACAAATCAGGTAAATCCAAAGTTGCAATAAATGGTAACTGATGGTTACGGTCGCGAAAACCTTGAGTAATGAGACCAGCTCCAGGAGGAGGATATCTAGGATAACCTGGAATTGGATTTGCATTAAGAATGTTATAACGTCCTGGGAAACCAGGATTAACTGGACCAAACTGAGGTTTTTGAGGCTATTGATAAGTATAGCTAGGATACAGTTGGTACTGATAAACTAAGTTTTGTACAGTACGACCAAATTGATATTGTCACTAGTATAATTGATAGGTGAATTGTGGTTGACTTATGGTAATTGTACTTGTACCAGCTTGTCCTATAGACATCTGGACTGAAGTCTAAACTGTAGGTCCTGACTGTGGCACAGAGACTTGAGGAACTTGCACTGATGCAGGGATAGTAGAAACCGGAGCTACAAATACTCCAGAAACAGGTGTGGTAGGTTAAATAGAAGTTGCAGTAGTTACAGCAGTTTGAGGCAGAGTCTAAGGTGTGCTAGGCCTAGGCTGCTGAACTAAACTAGGTGTAGGGGTTTGAACAGTAGGTTAGATAGGTTACTAGGTTGGAACAGAAACCAAAGGTTGTCCAGGTTTATTAGATAAATGCACATTATGTTGCATAGTCTATTGAGTTTGAGATGGATTCCACACCATGTTCATTACGGGGTATGGGCCCATAAAAGGTTATGCATATGGAGGACCATAACCTGGTTGAACGTAGGGTTGTTAATTAAGCAGTACATTTCCAGCTCCTTGTAAAAATGATTGACCAGAAGGTGGTTGGAAACCTTGAGTTGGGTACTGACCTTGAGGTTGATAACCCTAAGGCACGTATTGAATCTGGGGTTGATAAGCATCTTGAGGAATACACTGAGTTTGGGGTTGACCTTGGGGTATGTACTATCCTGAAGGTTTAAAATCTTGAGGTAGCCCTCCAGGCAGAAATTGACTACCTTGGGATTGCCCCCCAGGCAGTAACTGACTACCTTGAGGTTGCCCCCCAAGCGATAATTGACTACCTTGAGGTTTCCCCCCAAGCGGTAACTGACTACCTTGAGGTTGGACCCTAGGTAGTGACTGACTACCTTGAGGTTTCCCCCCAGATGGTAACTGACTACCTTGAGATTGCCCCCCAGGTGGTAACTGACTACCTTGGGGTTGCCCCCCAGGCGATAACTGACTACCTTGAGGTTGAGGATTTGGAATACTACCAGACATCATAAGGATTTGTTTTGCATTCAGCGTTTGAGTTCCATTACTACCAGATGATAACTCATGTTCAATCGGTCGAGGAGTTGCTCCTGAAAAAGTACCAATGGGTGACTGGTACCCCGAAGGAACAGAAGGACCACTGTATAAAAATGTTTCCAGTGATTGGGAAAACATAGATGACTATCTTGACATGATCAGTGAAGGATAATAACCTCTTGGTGGAGGATGAAAAGGAATTCGAGGTGGTGAAAAACTAAGACTCGAGTTTTCTAAAAAATTTGTCAATGATACATACCAAGCGTCACTCCTAAAAGGACTGTAGAATATTGATTCACTATATAATATTGATTTAAAGTCGGTTGGTTTTCGGGAAGAGTTATGTCTTTGTTTGGACCAACAAGTTCTTCAATAGAAATGAGGCCAGAAGGAAGATTTTGAGTAATGATATTTCCTACCCTAGGTGAACCAGGATCACTAGAAGTTGGAGTAACAAATCCTGAAGATGGTTCCAAAATAGGAGGTTCAGTTTCAGGCTCAGAAATTTCGGGTTCTTCAGCTAATTCACTGGAAGGAGAAATACTACCAGTAATTTCGGAAAATGAAATTGGCTCTTGAATATAATCTGTTGTTTGTATTTGATAATCAGGATGAATAATTAGAGATGACTCTTCGGCTTCTGGTGATCCAACTCTACTGTCACTAGTTGATACGAGAGCTCGCAGCCCTTCAAGTTGGCTTGATGTATACTCAGGAGGTTTCCCCTGAAGTCTACGAGATTGTCTCGGTAATTCAGCCACGATTAAATATTAATTAATCACACGCAAATAAAGAAAATTTTCAAGAAAAACACCTAAAGTCTCTAAAGAAACAAATAGTTGAATCACACGCCTAAAAAATATAAGAGTTCAAACCACACATAAACAGTAACTTCCCGTACTAAAAACACTAGTTGGTGATGAAATCCAACTTAATAGAAGTTTAATACAGAAAGGGCAGTAGGAGTTGTTACCCCGACAACCTACTTAATGAAACAAACTTGCACAAGTTTCTTCACAAAACCATCTCGAGTGAAGAGAATCCCTCAGAAAGTCCAAGTGGGTCTAGTCGATGTCTGCTCCAGGTACAGTGAGATCTTTCCTTCACCGTCACCTTAGGAAATAATCTTAAGTTTATGGATACTAAGGTTACCAACAACAAAAAATACAATGGAGGGAACAGTCTACGATCCGATTCTACGCGCAAGGGCAAAGTAACAAAGCTCAATCCTCTTGAAGGCTCCTCGACATGGTCAATCCAAGGTTTACCAGCAAGTGACCCCAGGCTCCTTGACAATGGTTAATCCAAGGTTTACCATTTATAATACGTGCAGATATTCTATCTTTCCCAATGAAACAAAATTGATTGTCTCAAAGGTTCAGATATGATCTCGTGATTGACTCATTTAAGAGAAGCTTCCCAGAATGTATCAATTACAATTGGATTTATTTCCTACCGCAAGATGTATCTACTTGTTTGTTTTAACTACCTTGGAGAGTTAACTACTCCCTACTCCAAGATACTAGCCTAAGCTATATTGGTGATAAGAGCCCTAGCAATAGAAAATATTACTAGATCAATTTTAATTAAGCGTTGATTTTATAGGTTGCTCTTTAAGTAAATAGGTATGGAAATGAAACTTTGATGGTGTGAAGACTCAACTCCAAACACACTAAAAAAAAATGCACCTAAAATGATAAGCAATTTGTTTTTCTTTCAATGAAATTCTAGCTAAAAGAAAGAGTTCGAGAATGCAATTCTTTAAGAAACAATTCTTTCTTTCAACATGGAAATGGAAAGAAAATCTTTTTGTTTTTTAAATATGAACTCAAAATGAGACAAATAATTAATGCTCACAGTAAATCCCTTCCATTTTTCAAAACTCGAAACTACAAAAAAAAAAAATAGTTTGCTTCAAAAGAGATCTACTAATTCTAGAAAAACACTCAAAACTACAAAAAACTAATTTTGAGATCTAAAAACTTTAAAAATCTAATTGAATACAAGCTTCAATTCTTTTTTGAGGACGTTTTACTTAGTTTTTCAGTAAACTAAGGATTCATTTGCACAGAATAACAAACCAATCAAAAAACATCCATATATGTTTTCTTTTATAAAAATGAAATTCAGAACTTATAACAAAGTTTGTTCAAAGATTTGCAACGAGAAAACTAAATCTATTTCTCACAAAGGATAGATATCACAACCAAGTCAGATTCATCAAGAAGACAAAAAGACACCAGGGTGATCTAGGGTTTCTCAAGCTTTTGATCTTTGAGTCACTACAGAGACAAAGTGAAAACCATTTCTAGCATGTAAAACATCTAGAAAATCATTCAAAACAAAAATACTATCAATACTCACTCATAAGATATTTTTGACAAGAAAAATACAGATCTGGGTAGACACTAAGAATCCTAAATCAAAGCTAAACTTAACTGGAACAAGATATCTTAATTTTTTTCAAAAATTTTAACAGGGCCCGCAGGCTCTAGAAGCAACAGGTGTGGTCCCGCACTGTTTACTCAAGGAAACTAGCGGATATGTCCACACTATCTATGAAGACAAAGTGTGGTCCCCAGAAAAATAAAAATAAAAAAAAACAAAAAATACTTCAAGATTTTTGAAAACTACCCAAGCGAGTATACATCAATCAAAAACCAGGAAAACAATTTTCTTGAGTGAAAACAAAGGAAAACCAAAAATCAAATTCTTCCCCAACGGAGTCAACAATTTGTTGGCCGGATAAATCGATCTTGTGGACAAGACCGATCTCCCTAGTATCAAAAGATAGTCTAGCAACAAACAGATAGACAAACCTATCTTTCTCTAGACATATGCGATTTATAAGTAAATACTACGAAGGTGTTAAGATCCTACCTTAGATCCAGTGCTTGCTCGTAGTATTCATCCTCCAGTCATTCGAAAGAGTTATCTTTGAAGACCTACAATCACAAATAAACAAACATTAAATATCACCTGCATAACAAATATTATAAATCATGCCTATTATGGTGATCAAGGAATCCATAAAATAAACCATGAATTAACAACTTATTAAGAAAAACAAATATATTTGTATTACTTTGAATAGTAGAAGAACCTTAGAACCTTTTCAGCCTTGATGTTGAACAAGTTCTTCCTGGGGTCGGAAATAGGAATTTCCTTTACTTTAACAAGTCTTTCACTCTTTCAAATGAGATTCATAGAGGTATGTAATCTCTCCTCATAAAAACTCAACTAAAGAAGATTAAGTTCCAACAGCATTTTCCCTCAAAAAATAGTAAGCTTCTAACCCTAACCAGTTAACCAACTCAATTCATCTTTTTATAGTGTAGAGGAGGAGGTTATAGGTCCACCTATGAAGGGATAGAATCCTCCTTCAAAGGAATAAGCTCCTCACATCAAGGGGTTAGCTCCTTAAGGTATGGGATACATGAACCTTAAAAGAGCAAACTTGCCACCTCAAGGTTCCTTCTAGAAGCTTCTAGAATAACTAAAAGTGAGTTTTTCAGAATATGCTTGCGCCTTTTTAACTTTTACAAGGGTCTACACCTTTAACACAGAGACAGTGCAGTCAGGTGCATCAAAGACATGACCATTAAGTGCGGGACCGTAGGTAAGACACAAAGAAAGTGCGGAACCAAAGTTTTAAAAACTTTTGAGAGCTTTTCTCTTATTTTCAAGACTTGATATGAGGAATTGATGTTTTAGACTTGCAGAGGAGGAAATTATGAGTGGTAATGAACTCACACCAATAGCAGAATGTCAAGGTGACAATGTTCAGTGCAACAACTCTAAAACAAGGAAACAAGGAAATCATTTAATAGAGATGATTTGGTGGGAATGAAGGAAGCAATCAGTTGCTTCACATGCATGTCTGGGAGAGCTAAATGAAGTTCAAAGTAGTCATCCCTAAAGACTTTCAAGATTTGTTGAGAAAAAATAAGAATGGGTCTCTCAAAGGAGTATGAAAATCGTCTGAGAATTAACTTCTCAACATGCATATTTAGGAAATTGTTCAGTAAAAATCTCCATGGTACATCTCTAATTTAACACTATGAAAATAAAATACTAGGAGATGCAACAATAGCAGGAGGAACCATGCTGAAGTACATTTGGGTAGTTAAAGTAGAAACATTAGAGAGAGCCTTGCGCAGAGTACCTCTGTGAAACAAAACTAACATTTCCAATTGAGAAAATGGTGGAGATGAGAATATTTTCGAAGAGATGAGGAGTGGGAGGTGTGTGTAGAGATAGAGAGCTCTAAGAACTGAGAGCACATGACGTCATTGTGCAGTAAGCACAGTGGGTGTGCTATGAGGAGAATAACGAGGGCAGTGCTAAAGAGAAGGCAACAGATGATTGTTGTAAAAAGAACGGTGTGAGTTGAACAAAGGTGTTTTAGAAGAGAAGCTTGTGACAGAGGAGGAAGAGTCCTAAGGAGATCCTGCTGTGAGAAGCAAGTAAAGAAAAACTACATAAGACCAAAGGGAGTTAGTGGAACAACATAAGACAAAGGGCAAAAGTTGAATATGCAACCAACCATCTGAGTATTTTACTTGTCATATGTATGCCTCTGTTTTTAGTTTGAAAAATGTACAAAATAGTAGAACAGTGGCAAGAGTAGGTTGGTGCCTCTTGGAAATTTGGTCTCGCTAACCAAAGGGGGTCAGTGCCTCCTATGAGTGGCTGCTCACAAACAAACAAATTTAATTAAGTAGGTTCTTAATTTAGACCATAAACAAACAAAAAATTTGGTTGATTTTTCCCTTTGGGTTTCCATGTCAAAATACTGTGTCAAATGTGTGTGTTTCTCTTGTGTTTGTTTGTATAAACATGAATTCTCAACCTTGTTGCTCATATCATTTATTAATTAATTATATCAACAAGTAATGATATATAAACAGAGGACTGTATTCATATTAAGAAAAATTTTCAAGAGTCCCACTGTTACTGATTCCCCCCTTGTTAAGCGGATATATCATTCTTGCGGACAAGACCGATCTCCCTAGTATCAACTGATATCTAGCAACAAGAAGGACAAGCAAATCTACTTTTCTCTAAACATATTACGATTCAATGATAAAAACTAAGAGGTGTTTTAAACCCTACCTTAAGTCCAGCGCTAGTTTGTGGCAGCCTTGTTCCAACAGCTTCAAAGAGTTTCCTTTTAATAACCTACAAACACACACAAGCATACATCAAAGAACACCTGCATAGTTAATATAATAAATCATGTTCATCATTGTAAGTTTTAACCCCGTACAGAAATTACCTGCATACGAATTCTAAATCACAGGAAAAATAAAAATGCGAGAACATAACACATAAAACACGTATACACAGAGATTTCCCA
>APFE031650252.1:58243-92424 GCA_000404065.3 Pinus taeda | reverse complement strand
AAAATATTGAGTTAAGTGTTAAGTCATGTGAAGTGAGAGTATAGCAATCAACACAGAGAGTGTGCCGGATTCATTGGATTTCAGAGACCAATGGAAAGTATCGAACCCTGAAGGAAATTCACATCGGCGAATGTTGTTTACAAAGTGGCAGCCTTAAGACATAAAAGGGTGCAATTTGCGATCCCCGAATAATCGTATTGGAGAAGAGCTGTCAACAATGTCAAATCATAGACCATACCTTTTAGTGATGCGATCGGCGGAAAAAATCGCATCAGAGCAAGTCAAGCGGAAAGGCCATAATTAATGGATAGCCAATATGCTGATTTGCAATGAGCCAATAGTCGATGGGTTGGAGATCGGCGATCAGGGAAAATTTTGATTGGCGCATCACTACTTTGTTTACAAAGGGGCCACCTCAAAAATTGAAGTGTTGCGATTTGTGATCCCCGAAAAATTGCATCAGGAAAAAGCTGTCGGCGACATCGGACCATAGACCATACTGATTAGCGATGTAATCAGCAGAACAAATCACATTAGAGCAAGTCAAGCAGAGCGGTCTTAACCAATGGACATCTGAAGTGCCGATTTGTGATTAAGGGGTGAGCCGATTGAGCAATGCACCGATATTCGATGGGTATCAGCAATTGGGGCAAATTTTGATGAGTGCAGAACTATTGAGCTATGGTATGGCAATTCACATGGGCTCTTCTGAGTGTTTTTTGAAAAACCCTTGATTCAGACTGCATCCCTCATTGGCTTTGATATCTGCCTCCTTGTTTGAGCCGTGGAGGATGTGAAAAGAGGAGGAGGAGGTAAAAAAAACAGTAAGCCCCACAGCCTCTGGAGAGTGTTATTGAGAGCTGGATTGCTAAAGTGCTCTTCTAAGTTTAATGTCTTTATCAAGAGCTCTGAGTCCCCGAAGTCCTGAAGAGCTTTGTGTCCATGCTCCTGTGTGATCTGGAAGCCTTTAAGAATCCCAAGAATTTCGGCCTGATTTTTTGTGCTCTATCCTAGTCCCCAACTGTAGCTATCTATTCGGGAGCCATCCTAAGAGTAGACCACTCCACGTGCACTGGAGATCCCTAAATTTACTTTAGAGGCAGCATCGAAGAAAATAGTTATCATTCCCTGCTTCATCCACCAAGTTTGGAACTTTGCATCCAATGTTTTAATGTGCCAAGTAGGATTGAATGTGGGGCGAGCAGGTACTTTCTTACTATCCTGAACAAGAAGGGTTCCCAGCCAGCTTCATTCTTCAGTTATGAGGGTATCGTCTAACTTTCTGGAGTAGTGTCCTAGAGATTCCATCAAGGAAGCCTTAGCTTTGGCGACCACTGACAAGGGAGAGGAGATTACATTGTTGAATATCCAGTTATTTCGGGCGAGCCATAGCTTCCAACAAATGAACTTGGGAATGGAGTGCCAGATCTGATTCCATAGTGATTGTGCACCGAGATTCCTAGGGTACCTTGCAATCCAGGTGGAGAAGAGATCCACGACTGTACACTAGAGAGGGGCGGGTGTGTTGAGACTATGAAGGACAAGAGCCCATACCAATTGGGTAAAGGCGCAACTTACAAAGAGGTGGTCTACATTTTCAGATGTCGATCTACACAAAATGCACCAATGTGACCCTATAATGCCTCTGTGGGCAAGATTTTCACCTGTCGACACTTTCCTATGAATAAGTAGCCAAGTGAAAAAATTCACCTTGGGGGTTTTGTATGTGTCCCATGTGTGTTGCTAGATGGAAGGGTCAAGAACTTGATTTTGCATGGATTGCAAGGCTACAAAGCCAAGTGCAGGGGTGTAGACTCTCGTCTTTCTCCATCTCTACAAATCTGATGCATTTAAGTTAACAGGTGCTGAGCCCTTGAGCTTATCCATGAGAAAGTGCTTTTTGGTGAAGTAAATGTGCTGACAGGTTGGGAAATATCCAGTCCTCCGAATTCCCGAGACTATTCAAGCAGAATTGTTAGCAAGAATGTCCAAGCCGTGTTGGGAGAGCTAGTCACAAAGACTAGCTAAATCCACTGTATGTTCAAGGGGGGAATTGCCCATGATTTTATCTTGCCATATCGTAATATTTGCTCCATTTCTAGGCACCCTATAAAGCTGGTTTTGGAAGGTGGAAAGCCCTTTTCTACATAGGTTCCAAAGCGGCATGCCTTTGGGAACACTCTCCACTTAGAGGTTTCTCAAAGAGGCTCCTTTGAAGTATTTATTCTGAAGTAATTGGCTGACTCGATGATGTTTATTGGAGTAGAGCTACCAAAGGATTTTTTCACCTAAGGAAATGTTGGCTAGGCTAAGGTCTCTAATCTAGAGATCTCCTTCCATCTTTGGCCTTTCCATTGTGGCCCAACTAACTAAGTGAAATTTACTCTCGTTTCCTTTGCCTCCTTGCCATAGGAAGCTCCTGAGCAGCTGTGAAATTTGATCCATGATTTTCTTTGGAGCCAGGGGGGAAGGAGGCCTGATAGACACGGAGAGAGGAAAGGACATACTTTATGAGAATTAGCTTGCTACCATAGTTGAGCCACTGCCCACCCTAAGGAGCTATCTTGGTTTTGATCTTGCTGATGGCTTCTGTCTAGAGTGAGGCTCGGTTAGCTCCTAGGGTTAAAGGTAGTCTCGGGTATTGTATTTTGTCCTAGGAGGCATAGCCCAGAAATTCCAAGATCCTAGCAATTCGAAGTATGGTTTGCTCCTCTTTATTCCAACTGTACACTACACTTTTTCTTTTATTAATAAGCGCTCTTGAAATGATACAGAATATTTTCAGGGTCCCATTGAATTCCTTTGCGATTCGTGTGGAATCTCCTCCCAACAATAGAGAGTCATCTATGAACAAGGCATGATTGATTGGTTCTAATCCAGTCATCAATCCGATGCCCGAGAGAGTACCTTTGTTTCTTTCTGCTATCAATTTCCTACTCAAGGTGTCTGCCATTATTATGTACAAAAAGGGAGATAACAAGCATCCTTGCCTTGTCCCTCTTGAAGCTTGGAAATAAGAGGTAGGTTGGCCATTTATCAGCGGGGCAATCCAAGGTTTGTCAGTGCAGGCCTTGATCATGTTCACAAAAGCTGGGCTGAATCCAAAGGAGAGAAGAAATTTGAACAGAAATGATAGTTTTACCCAATCAAAGGCATTGGTCATATCCAACTTGATCAACATCCCTTGCTCCTTCCTCTAGTGACTGCAATGCATGGATTCCTGTACAAGTATCACATTATCCAAAATATGTCTTCCTACTATGAACCCTCCTTGACTGGGAGAAATAAGCTTACTTAGTAGGGGTTTAATTATGTTTGTGAGAAATTTAGCAAGAATTTTGTAAGAGACATTACATAATGAAATGGGTCTAAATTTGTCAAAGGTAGTTGGATTCACTTCTTTGGGTATTAAGGCAAGAAAGGTGGCTTTGGTGCTGCCTCCCACTTTTGCCTTTTTTTGAAAATCATTTGCCATTCTTAGAAGGTCAGATTTGATGATTGTCCAACAAGCTCTGTAGAAGTGTGCTGAGAAACCATCTAGGCCTGGGGCTTGTGAGGCTCCATGTCCCATATTACATTACTGATTTCTTCTTTAGTGAAGGGCTTCATAAGATTTGAGTTATTCTCCTCATTAACCAAGGAAGGGATTTGGGAGAGGAAGTAATTGGAGATCGCATCATCCCATGTTCCATCCTCTATATATAATCATTGAAAGTGAGTTTTAGCAGCTTCTTTGACTTGTGCAAAACCTTTGGTGACTATCCCATCTGTTGAGGTGATTTCTGAAATGTGATTTCGGGAGAGGCGGGCTCTGAACTGCCTATGGAAGAAGGCTGTGTTTTGGTCACCTATTTCAATCATAGGCTTCAAGACTTAAGCCACCAAAATTATTCTTCTTTTCTGAAGGAGCTAAAAGAAGCAAGTTGGGCAACTTGTTCTTTCTCCAATTCTTGCGTGGTTATGTCTTTTCCTCCATCTCCAACTATAATTCTGCTAACTGTTGGAAAATTTCTTTTCTATATGTGGTGAAGGTGTTGGGAAGCATTTTGACCCACTCTTTCAGAGCTGCTTTGGTCCCTTTCAGTTTTTTCTCCCATACATAACTGGGTGACCCGGTGATCGTGATAGGCCAAGCCTTGGCAACAACTTCCATAAACCCTTCCTGCTATATGCACAAAGGGCTGAAGCAGAACGGTATAGGCATCGGGTTTTCTTCCTCATCTAGTTGTAAGAGGATGGTTTTATGGTTCGAGGTGAGCTTTGGTAGGATTCTCGATGACACTATTGTTTTATCCATCAAAAGAGTGCTCTGCAATAGGAATCTGTCGAGCCGAGCTGAGATGTCTGTTGCCCCTATTCTATTGTTGGTCTGTGTATCTCCCCTTCTTAGGTTTAAGATCAAGAAGATACCACTGCTAAATTATGTCCTCCACAAGGGGTAGCAATGGATATATACTATTGTTACCCCCTCTTTTTCTTTTGGGTCAGGAACAATGTTCAGATCTCCTACAATTACAATGTTCATGGGAGAATAGCTATCTACAAAATCAAGAAGCGTTTGACAACACTCTTTTTTCTCAAGGTAAAGAACAGGAACATAAAGATTAAATAGGGTGAAAGTGAGCTTACTTTCTTTATGTCGAAGCTCGGTGTAAATCCAATGTTGAGTCTTGAAGGAGTTCTCTAGTTGGAACAATTACTCCATCCAGACCATGGCAAGTCCTCCTGAGGTTCCCGTCGCACTTACAGCCATCCCAGCTTTGGTCTTCTAGTTCGTTTTGCTTAAATCTAGAAGGATTTCCCCTTCAATTTTTGTCTCTTGGATCATGAGGACCTTTGGGGTTTCTATTTTCATGAGATCTTTAACAACTGCAGTCTTCATGGGATTCCTTAAGCCTATACAGTTCTAATAGACTATATGCATTATTTAATTGGGGTAGTGGAGGAGAGGCCTCCCTTTGGTGGTCATGCTCTGATATTTCGACTTATGGACATTTCTAGAGTGGATTGACTTCCTTGCATTTTTTGCCTCTCTTCTTCTTCCTCTCTTGCTTCCTTGAGGGATTTCCTCCCTGCCTGCTTCGAGGGTTTCAAATTTCTCCCGTTCTGATGAGCTTGTCAATTCCAAGGGCTTCTTTATTATCATGTTTGCATAAGAGGATGGCGAAGAGCCTCTTTCTAGGTGTCGGTTTGGGCAGGGGGACCCCTATGTTTCCTTCCTCATTTAGTGAGGTATTGGTCCACTCTTCTGCGTCACTTGCTATAACAAGGGATACTTCTTGTGTGCTGAGAGCTGTGAAGGAATTTGAGGGAAGATCTGTTCTAGGGGGTACTACCCGTTCTGGCTATAGCTCTGTGGATGGCACAATGGGTCCCGCTTGAGCCCCTTTCCCTCTCGGTTTACTAGGTTGCTTTGATGAGGTCGTCTTCTGCACCATTGTCCATTCATCTCCTTTCATTTTCTTTGATTATTGCTCAATTTTATTTTTATAGTTTCTTGCAAAGTGCTCGTATGCATGGAAATGCTTGCGCTTGAAAGGTAGTTGCTCATAATCTAGTTCTTGCACGTGAGACCATTTTGTCACTGTTAGTTTTATGTCTTCTGGAAACCCAACTTCCAGATCAACCTCAACACATATTCTGGCACAGGAGTATTGTCCCTTCTTGTCTGCCCTGTCAATGTATTTTCCAAGGGTGTTTCTGATGGGTTCTAAAGTCTTCGGACTCCAACAATGTAAGGGTAAATGAGGGAGGCACACCCAGACAAGGACAGCTGAGGGCACATCTTGGGTTGGGTCAAAGTCCAGTGTTCATTTGTTTAGGTACATACCCTAGGGACCCATGAAGTATGGCGCATTTCTAAAGATGAGGTTCCTATATTCAATGCAATAAAAAATGAAAATGAAATAGCCCTTATCGACGAAGTGGTATTTTATTCCTTCTGAAACCAGCAGTCTCCAGTTGTGTTGCACCCACAATTCAGTGGCTCTTAGTGATGGCCATAACCCAGTGAACTGGTTGATGGGTCCTATTTCTATGATATTCAGGGCACCATGACAGGGTTCTTCAACTAGAAGAGTGATGGTTGGGATTGCTTCCATATTATTGACAAACTTCTGTTGGGAGGCTGAAATTGGATGCTTGCTGCAGTCTTCCACCAGCTGCTTGAAGGCCAGGAGCTTAGGAGGGAGGGAGGAAGGAGGCTCAGAGCCTCCCTCTGAAGCCATGGTTATGAGGAGGGGTCACAGAGGGGCGCTCGCAGAGGTAGCAGTGATGCACGAGTTTCATGTATTATTAAAAATAAATTTAATTAATAATAAATAATATATTTTTATTATTTATTAGAAATATATATTTTTAATATATATATTAATGATTGTAGAAGGGATTTATATTAAACCCAAGGATTAATAATAGAAACCCTATGAAAAAATATTACACTCTAGGAATATGAACCCTTAGATTAATCAAACCCAAAGGTTTAATATTTTAAACCCACCAGAATAATAAACCTAAAGGATTAATACTAATAACTGAAGGGATTATAAAGCCAAAGGAATAATATTACACACAAAATAATATTATAAACCAAAGGTATATAAACCACAAGATAGATATTATAAACCCTATAATTATCATGGTTGAGTTGACCATGGTTTCTTTTCATATTGAGACAATCTTTGTCACAATGCAATGTTTCACCATGGTTGACCATGTTTCATTTTCATATGTAATCAATCTTTGTCATCATGCAATGTTGGATGATGGTTGATTTTCATATTGAGAAAATCTTTGTCACAATGTGATGTTGGACCATGATTATAAACCAAGGGGATTTATGTTATACCCGAGAATTAATATTATAAACCCTATGAATAATATTAAACCTTAGGAATAATAACCCTTAGATTAACAAACCCAAGGGATTGACATTATAAACTAAATGGTATAATAAACCAAAGGGATTAATACTAAAAACCCAATGGATTATAAACCCAAGCTAATAATATTAAATGAGTGATAAATATTAAACATACTAAAATCTCAAAGTTTATAGAACCATGGGAATAATATTATATCCAAGGGATTAATATTAATCCTTTTTATTTAATATTATAAACCTAAGTTATATAAGCTCTAAAATAAATATTATAAACCCTAAAATAAACATGGTTCACTATGGTTGACTACATAGTCCCTTGGGGTTTAAAACCCAAAGGGACTATAAACCCAAGGAAATAATATTACACTTAATGGATGAATATTATAAACTCAATTTATAAATATGGAAAGATAAATATATTGTTAGCTATAGAATTATCATGGTTCAACATGCTTGACCATGGTTGATTTTCATATTGAGAATATTTCTCACAATGCGATGTTGCACCATAGTTTACCATGATTGATTTTCATATTGAGACAATCTTTGTCACAATGCAACATTGGACCATGGTTGATTTTCTTATTGAGAAAATATTTGTCACAATGTAATGTTGGACCATGTATTAGACCCAATGATTAATATGATAACCTTATGAATAATATTAAACCCTAATAATAAGAATCCTTAGATTAATAAACCAAGGGGATTGATATTATAAACCAAAGGGATTAATAATAAAAACTGAAAGGATTATAAACCCAAGGGATAACTATTATAAAACCAAGGTATATAAACTCTAATATAATTACTATAAACACTAAAATAAACATGGTTGATCATGGTTTATCATGCTAGATTTTCTTATTGAGACAATATTTGTTGCAATGCGGTGCTCAATCATGGTTGACCATGGTAGACCATGGTTGATTTCCATATTGATATTATAAAATCTATTAATAATATTAAATCATACGAATAAACCAAAGGGATTAATACTAAAAAACCAAGGGATTATAAACCAAAGCGAATAATATTAAACAAGGAATAAATATTATAAACCCTAAAATGCTAATGTTTTATAAAATCATGGAAATAATATTAAACCCAAGGGATTAATATTATAAACCTAAGGTATATAAACTCTTAAATAAATATTATAAACCCTATAATAAACATGGTTGACTATGGTTGACTATACAATCCCTTGGATTTTAAAATCGTAAGGAAATATGAACCTAAGGCAATAATATTACACCCAATGGATGAATATTATAAACGCAATTTATAAATACCGAAAGATAAATATATTGTAAACCCTAAAATTATCATGGTTGAACATGGTTAACCATGGTTTATTTTCATATTGAGACAATCTTTCTCACAATGCGACGTTGCACCATGGGTGACCATGATTTATTTTCATATGGAGACCATATTGATCATAATCCAACATTGGACGATGGTTGATTTTCATATTAAGAAAATATTTGTCACAATGTGACATTGGAGCATGGTTGACCATTGTTATAAACCAAGGCGATTGATATTAGACCTAAAGATTAATATTGTAAACCCTTAGATTAATAAACCCAAGGGATTAATTTTAAAACCCCAATATTTTATAAGCCCAAGGAAATAGTATTAAACCCAAGGGATTAATATTACAAACCTAAGGGATATAAACCCTAAAATAAATATTATAAACCCTAAAGTAAACATGGCTGACTAAATAAACATGGTTAACTATGGTAGACTATAAAATACCTTGCGGTTTAAAACCCCAAGGGACTATGAACCCAAGGAAATAATATTAAACCGAAGGGATGAATATTATTAACTTATAAATAGCCAAAGATAAATATTATAAACCCTAAAAAAATATCGTTTATCATGGTTTCTCATGGTTGATTTTCATATTGAGACAATCCTTGTCACAATGTGACATACGACAATGGTCGACCATGTTTGACAATTATTGATTGCCATATCAACACAGTCTTTGGCATAATGCAACGTTGGACCGTGGTTGACCAAGGTTTATTTTCATATTGAGAGAATATTTGTTACCATGCAACGTTAGACTATGGTTAATCGTGATTGATTTCACACAACATGGTTGGCCATGGTTGACCATGGTTGACCCATATTGACCATGTTTAATGAATATTGACCTTAGTTGACCATGATTGACCATTGTTCAACATGATTGATATTTTAAAGCGAAGGGAATAATAAACACAAGGTAATAATACTAAAAGTGTAATGAATTATAAACCGTAGGGTATAGCATTCAACCTATGCCAATAATATAAACCCAAGGTATAGAAACCCTAACATAAATATTATAAACCATTAAATAAACTTGTTTAGCCATGCTTGACCATGGTCGATTTTCATATTGAGACAATCTTTGTCACAATGCAACATTGGACCATGCTTAACCATTGTTCAACCCTTACATTAAAAAAATCACTAGATTTATTTTATAAACCCAAGAAAATAATATACCCATGGGATAAATACTTAAAACCCAAGGGATTATGAACCCTAGGCAATAACATTGAAGCTAATGCATTAATATTATAAACCATGTTTGAACATACTTGAGGAGCACTGATTGCCAAAAATACTCCAAAATAGTCAATTGTATTAGTAAATGTGGTTGACTAATGTAGTAATGTTGCATTGTGACATTAAATCAATTGCAATGTGTAATATTGCAACAATGTTTGTCACATTGTGACATTTGATAGATTTCTTTACCATTTGAGCATCACAACATGTTTAATTATCAATATTAATCAATAATATTAATAGGAAATTATGTTTGACTAATGTTGAAGATTGTTGATTATTAAACATAGTCAAACATGGTCGAAGAGTCACCAACATTCTAAAATGTGGTTGACAAAATGTTCTAATGTCGCATTGCGATGTTAGAAACATTTGTTTATAATTCCAACATCACATTATTATTATTATTATTATTATTATTATTATTATATTAATAATAAAGTTAATTATTATTAATTAATAATCATTGACCAAGTTTGAATGTGGTGATGTTTGGTTATGTTTGACTAATGTGGTTAACTACAATAAGTATGCATTAGATAATTTCTTTTAATTATGTATGAATGATCTAATTAATATGTCAAATGTAATAATGTTAATAAATTAATATTATCCTTAATTAATATTGATGATGATGATGATGATGATGAAGATGATGGTTAACATCTGCTGAGACCAAACATTGGTCTATCGGACCTAAAGAAACAAATTATTTATTTTGATTTAAGATTTTATTCCTATGCTCAAAAAGCTTGGAGAGAAGCCTCTTGAGCTCACTATAATTTTGACATTGTAAAAGGCTAGGAAGGTCAGTATTTTAACAAATATTGTGAAACTAAGATCTAATGTGCTTGTACGTAGGGCACTCTAAGAGGAAGTGGTTTTCATCCTCGATGTTCCTATTATCACATAAATGGTAGATCCTTTCCATCCATGGTGTTTTAGGAACTGCCCAACGACTGGTTTCACTATGGAGTTCATGAGAATTCATTATAATCTTTGCTATATTAATTTTCTTCTTTGAGCTAGTTAAAATAGAGAGATACTTTTGATCTGCTAGGGTGGGGTTGATGACCTTTTTATAATAACTTAATTTTCTTTTAGCCGCTAAATCTTTCTCACACCACATTTTTTATTTGAACTTAGAAGTAACAATATATTTAATGTTATTAATGTTTTGCAATGCATCATTCTTGTTGATCTCCTAATAGTTTAACCAGGCCCTTGTGTCTTTATGCCACCCCCGATTGAGCCTTAGGTGGTTTTGGCTGGAATTTAAAGCTAGCTTAGGAAGTCTATGATCGTTTATGTTATTGAGTTTGTGCTTGTACAATAGAAACCTAAGCATAGCTAGGCTCTCAATAGGGGAAAGACCTACTTCTATAAGGAGAATAGGATAGGGTGTATTACTTTTAATTTTCAAGTTATAAGTTATAAAACGCTTCTGGATTTGCTCAATCTTTCTCCATGATTCTCTGGAGATGCTACAACCCCAAACCTCACAGACATATAATATAACAGGAGTGACTAAAGTTTTAAAGAGGAACTTATTTTTATCCCACATTACGATTTTTTTTGTTTTACAATTATTTTCAAGACCAAAATAAGCTTTCCACCCCCCATTAATCCTTTTCTCAATGTTATGGTTCCAGTTGAGCTTGCAATGAATATCAATTCCTAGGTACTTGTAAGAATACACTTCCTCTAAGTTATTATTTTCATACATAAAATTAGCGTAAGTGTCCTTCTTGGATTTGATAATCATAACTTTTGTTTTGTTAGTGTTAATAGTCATATCCATGGTAGAGCAAAAATCCTTAAGAAGCCTCAATTGCTTATCAAGATCATATGGGCACCTTGCGAAAAGAACAATATCGTTAGCATAGAGAAGAAGGATGACAACTATCCCAGCTATGATTGTGCCATCACATCCTGCTTCCTCTAAATAGCCTTCGAGCTTATTTATGTAAATGCCAAATAGGGTAGGGGAGAGGGGAAAACCTTTTTTAACTTCGATGTTACACTTAATATCTTTTGACCACCCCTCATTGCTCTTTAGCTTGGAAATTACATTCTCGTATAACCTTATAGCAGCAACTCTCAATTTGAGAGGAACCTTTAGCTCTTCTAATATATTCCAAAGGTTGTATCTAGGAACCATATCAAGAGCCTTTCTAAAGTCCACAAAGCAAAAAAAAGTTTGGATTTATCATTACAACATTCCTCCGAAATGATCCTAAGCATAACGAGGTGGTCTATTATTGAGTGATGCCTTCTGAAACCTTCTTGGCCTTTAGCCCGCTTACCTTCACTTTCAAGCCATGTGCTTAACTTATTTTCCAAAATTCTACCATATAACTTGGCTAAGAGAGGGCTAATCATAATTGTCCGATAATTAGAGGGGTTATTTGTATCCGCACTTTTAAAAATAGGGATAATGAGGCTCTTAGTCCAAGGTTTAGGGAACCCTTACTTGATTGCTTGATTGAAAAGCTTGTGGATGTGGGGGATGAGGACAGGACCTCCAATTTTTAAGATTTTGGCTTGGTAACCTTCATGTGTCCTTAGGTTTCCCATTAACGAGGCGATTAAACCCAAACTTAATGTCTTCTAAATAGAGCACTTCTTTCATTGTGAGCATGGTTTCCAAATTATCCATGACATTTGGAGATTCATAAATCTTTTTAAGATAGGAATTCCAATCATGAAGCAATTTTATTATTATCTTTAGTCTTCCTAGTCAGAATCTGCCTCCAAAATTTCTTAGGAGCTACCTTAGAGACGTGTAAGAGATTTTCTTGTCTTTGACGAATGTACTGCCTCTTTGTCCTTTTAGTTATGGCTTTTTATATTTTTATCTTGTCCATTTTAAGAGATTCATCAATAGCTTCCTTAATTGCTCTCCTCACACTTTTACAATCTTTGTCATACGAAGGATTGGTTTTGCGATTTCTTTTATTATTTGAAACTTAAATTGAGAATTTGTTAATAGAATATGATAGGGTTGTAGTAAAATTATGATAGAGGTTTTCTATGTTGTCTATATTAGATAAAGGAAGCAAATTAGTTTTTAATTCATTTAGAAAGAGATCATTTTATTTCTATCAAATATTAAGTTCTTTTGACTGTAAGTATTATTTTCTATGGGAACTCTATGCATGACAAAATTGAGAGTTATAAATAAAGGCTTGTGATCAGAGTCAAGTTTGTGGTCGTTTAAGATGTAAAATTTATTATTTCATTGTATAATGGGAGATCGGAAACAACGTAGTCTACCACACTGCTACGAAGTCCATGGATGTAGGTCATATTGCTGGAATTGGGATACTTCTTTAGACCATTGCAAATTATTAGATCCCAAGCACTACAGAGCTTGACTAGCTCCGACCAAAACAAATTTTCCCCAAGGTCTTCAGAGCTCCTTTTGTACCTACTAGCTAGTCTAACCAAAGAGGATTAGGATTGGAATGATTGCTTAGAATAATAGCTTGGTTGTTTGAAGTTCAAGCATTAAAGTCACCTATTAAAAGGATATTACCGTCATTCCTAAGGCTAGAAATATCATTCTCTAAACCATTGTAAGGGTTAGCTTTATCTAGATCCTTCTTCTTATAGAAGTTAGAATTGATGGGGGGGAAATAACATATTGCTATGTAGGACTTTTCATTATTAATGTCACTGATCTTTCTCCAACTACATTGGTTGTGAGGATCGTTTTTATAAATCCGAGCATGGGGAGAGATGTTCTTCTTAATGTAACAAGTTATTCCCCCAATGCCTCTACAAGAGGATCTCTTGTTCCAGGTACACCATAGTGTAAAGCCATCTATGTTAGGGACGTTAGATTCTTCATGCTCCCAAGTTTCGATAAGCAAAATAATATCAACATCATTTGAAATCCAACCTAGCTTGGGGCTTTTGTTCCATGGGAAGCCCCAACAGTTCCAAGAAAGGATCCAGAGCATGTTTAATTTCTATTGATTACTATATTTTTGGTTTCTATCTCGAATAAAGGCTTTTCTATTTCTAATTATTGCCCCTTTTCCTTCCTTTCAAGCTTCGTTTACCTTTTGAACCCCCTTTCTTAATTCTACTTGATCTTCTGGAATGAGATCTTCATTTATGAATATTCCTGTTCCTTTTAGACTTGAGGTTTTACTAAGTATGTTGTACTTATGGTCAGTGGATCTCACCTTTATGCAGATTAGTCTTCCTTTATTCTCAGTTAATTTCCCCAACCTTGTTACTTCTGTGAGACACACTATTTCAATTTGTAATATATTATGTAATTATGTTTGGGCTAAGGCTAAAGTATCCTTATCTTCTTCCTCTTTTAAACTGAAGATTATAAGGTTCAAGGCCCTTTTGTTACATTCGCGGTCTAATTCTATTAATTTTTCATTTCATCTTTAATTGGTTTGATATCTAACTTATCTACCACACTATTTAGGGTGAGGCGGCTATTAACTTTTTCTTCTAGTTTTTTAATCATGTATTTCAGTTTAAGACTCTCTAAAGTATTAACATCTCATTGCTAGGATGGTTGGTTAGTATCTTGGTTTTGTTTTTCTATAACCTGCAATCTAGTCTACATTGCCTCCAATTTATTCTCCAGTAGTTCTATTTTATTTTCTATTTATTTTTGGATCGTGTATTCAAGAGATGCAAATTTATTTTCTAGCATGGTTTCTAACTCTTTTTGTAGCTTGGCTTCTCTTTCTTTACTACGTTTCTCTAAAGACTCTATATACTCATAAAGACCTTGTAGAGTAACTGCGCTAGGTCTGCCCTTGGTATTCTTTAATAACTGTGGTGAAATATTCATACTTGAAATTATATGAGCAAATATGTATTCGAAAAAGAAAAAGATAAAGAATGTGTGCACTTGATATCAGCAAACCTGACTGCAAATCGCCCATGCCCATCGTAGCCTGTAGACCGGAGATGCGGGGCTCAGAACTAGATTTAAATGTCGAAGAATATATGTGAGCCTCTGTCTTATATGGGAGCCTCTACCTTGGTCATATAACGAGCCTTAGAACTGATCACCAAAGATGCAAACCTTATTGTCATGCCCCCAGGCTGGCGGTAGTCTTTCAACCGCTCTTGGCGAGGTGCAGCACCACCGAACACTTTCTTTTCTCCAGTACTTATGTTCATGGACTATGCCTAACCATTAGTCTACTTAGTTTTGTTTTTGCAACCAAGTATTATTATGTTTCGTTTATACCAATGAACACCCATACACATTCATTATCATCAGCAATCATACAAGAGAACACAATTGCATAGTATAAAGGGAGGGGAAACTCCTTGAACAATGAGTCTGCTCGAATAATATATTATACAATCTTCTTTAATATTACAAAGCTTTACAAGTATACTTGGAAACACCAAGTTTCATACTTAGCCAAATTTACAACTTCTCACACCTTCATGTGATAACCAAGATTTCCTTGCCCAAGTCAGGCGGGTGTGCCCTCACACAAGGTGCCAACCAAACTTCACAACCAAACCTTGTGCCGACGAGTGGGCAACTCCACCAAGTCACCAAGACACCCTTGTCTCCTTCGCACTGCGGTCTCACCAAACTCCACCGTATTATGTTTTGTACGATGGGTGGGCACTCACCTGAGCCACCCAAGAGCATGTGTCAACCAGCACCAGGTGCCTTCACCCGTGTTCCAGCGCCTTCACCCATGCTCCTTCATTCGAGAGATGGATGCTCCTACCTGCGCTCTCATCCAAGACTTAAGACTGTGCGTTTCACCTCCGTGTGGCCTTGCCTAAGGCTGGGCACACAGAACTATGCCTCACCTTTCTTTGCTGCGGCTACAGTGTTGAATTGTGCACTTCTCCTTCTCACTTGAGTGCCATGAGTGATGTTCATTAATGTCCAAATGAATCTCCAACACGCCAATATATATGTTGCATGCATTGTGAGCCATCTCCACAGCCGACCTGCATTATTCTCCCAATCGATGCCCTTTGTTTGCTTCACCATTTGGTCGACCCATTGCCAACACCCCAAATGCAACTATCCTTCCACCGTCAGCTTGATAAGTGAATGCCGACGCTATCCACCATATAAATATGTTCGCCCTCCACTTCTCATGCACATTATAAACATGTTCTCTTGTGCACTTGGTCGTAGAGCTCGCACTTTTCCTTTTCCACCTTCGCTCCTTCAACATCGAACTCGGTCGCACATCGAGTGGGCATGCCAAGGACCACAGGTCCTTACATCCTCCTCCACCTGAAATCATTGTCGTCCTCAACAACATCCCATCCTAGTATCCATCCACCAAGATCAAAAACTATCTCATCCTCGGTCCATGATGTCAACTCCTCCACGTACTGCAAACATCTCTGCAACATATGTAGAACTTCCATCTCCATCATGTGTCATCCTCATCTTGTGAACTGTCCTCCTTGCCTACCTGTTGCAAACATCTCTCTGTGCACTTCCAGACCCCAAGTTTGAACTAGTTGGGTAGCTAATCCAACTGTCACACTAAAGCCATGAGAGTGAACATCCTTATGCCTTCACCAGTCTATCTCGAACTCTGCCACATCCTGGACTCACCAAGAATCACACCCATGCTGAGGTCCATGGAAACTCCATCCATCTGAAACATTTCATGATGCTTGATACCAAGCCATCCCTGCACCATCTTCCATACCTGCTCAACTTGTTTTAAGGACTCACTGCCATGAGCAGCTAACGATGAGCCCCATCTTCTATGTCCTCTAAGAAGATGTGGAGGAAGTAGAGCCTAAAGGATCTCTCTCACTAATAATCTCAATCCATCTGTCCGGATTCTCTATCTCCATCCTCTGTAGATAAGTGACCTAATCCTCCTCTCAGACATTCGGCCTTACATATGCCTCATCATCATCATCATCATCCTCAACCACTTCTAGCCTTCTTGACAAATCCAAGATACTATTGGAAAGTGTCCCGACGACTAATGACTGCTCGGAAAGCTTTGTCTCAACAATAGACAACCGCTTACTCATATCTTCCATTCGCTTCTCATCCTCCATTTGCATCACTACCAACTTATAATCAGGCTTTGTCACGCCAATGGTTGGAACACCAATGGGTACATCTTCCCTTCCATCCTAAATGTACAGCCTCTTCAAATGTGGAACAATCATAACATCGAATTGTTTCAAGAATTCCATCCCCAGCACAGCTTCATAGTCATCTATCCACACTATAGTGAAGTCGACCTTCCCTGTCCACTCACCTAGTGCTGTGTCCACCTTTTCAGCTACACCAAGAACACAATCAGGAGGAGAATTCACTGTCTTCATTTGTGCCTTCACTCGTACAAACTTCAGCCCAATCCTTCTCACAGTATCTTCACTCATGAAGTTATGAGTAGCCCCACTATCCACCATAGTGAGTATATCAACACTCCCAATCTTCATCCGAACATACTCCAAACTGTTCCTCTCAGGATCCCTATGAGAGATCACCTCTGTAGCAATAGCAGCACCAAGTATCTCCATCATCACCACAGAAGCTTCTTCATTCTTCGCATTAGATTGTGCAATAGCAGCCAGTTTTGGTCTAGAAGGACAATTCTTCACCGTATGTGGTTCAACACATATCTAACACTTCATGGCTTTCTTCGTCTTTGACTTATCATCTGATTTCGAAGCATCATCCTTCTTCTTCTCTTTTGCTTATCAGACTTCTTCTTCCTATCATCATGTCTCATCATAATGCTCCACCAACCTGTCCACAACAACAAAAGCTTCCTCAAGTGTTTTAATCTTTTGCCCCTTCACTTCATTGTGTGCCCAAGGCTTCAATCCAATAATGAAGTTGAACACCTTGTCCATTTCGGCTATGTCAGGAAGTTCCAGAACTGCACTTGCAAACTCCCATTGATATGTCTGTAGGCTCCCTGTCTACTTTATGAACTTAATCTTCATCCTTCCTTCCCACATTTCATCCTGAGGATTGAAATGGGTCTACAAAGCCTTCTTCATCTCATCCCACAAAGTAATGTCACCAACACTGCCATTAGCAATCTGATCCATCCTCCTTTGCCACCACATCTTAGCATCCTTTGTCAAGAACTGAGCAGCTACCTTCACCTTCGTCTCATCGTCGGATATACCCAATCATTCCAAGTATTGCTCCATGTCCCATAGAAAGTTGCCAAGAGTTTTCGCATTCCTTCTACCATCATAAGATTCTGATTCCTTGACTTTTACATGAGGCACTCCTCCACCTGAGTTATGCCTCACGACCCTCTTCAACACTACAATCTCATCTCTAGCTTCATCAGTAGATTTCTACAAGTTCATGATCTCTTCCAGACCATGATCTCTTGCCTCTTAAATATCCTTGACCTTGACTTCAAGTTGTGTACACATAAGATTAGTGTACTCGTGTTGAGTACAGAGTTCATCGAGCTCTTCCCTCTTCTTCAAATTGGCCTCTTGATCCTTCCCGACCAAGTCCATCTTCTTAGTCTAGTAAGCCTCTAAGTCCTCCATCCTTTCCAACATTTTTTCAATGAATTCCATAGTAGCATCCTTCGTACCATGACTAGACCCAACCTGAGATTCACCTGCCATTGCTAATAGTTTCCTTCTTTGCGATCTAGTTTCCACCATCCAACAACTTCACCAAGTTGCTTGCAACCTAAACCAACCCTTGTTCCACTTGTATGTGAAACAACTTCCTTCACCTGCAAGTACCTGCTCACTGTCACCAACTTCCAAGCTTCAACCAACTTCCTGCAAGACTCCTCCAAGTCTTCAGACTAGCTCTGATACCACCTGTCACGCCCCCAGGCCGACAGTAGCCTTTCAACCACTCTTGGCGAGGTGCGACACCACTGAACACTTTCCTTTCACCAATACTTATGTTCATGGACTACACCTAACCATTAGTCTACTTAGTTTGTTTTTCACAACCAAGTATTATTATGTTTCTTTTATACCAATGAACACCCATACACATTCATTATCATCAACAATTATAGAAGAGAACACAATTGCATAGTATAAAGGGAGGGGATACTCCCTGAACAATGAATTTGCCTGAATAATATATTATACAATCTTCTTTAATATTACAAAGCTTTACAAGTATACTTGGAAACACCAAGTTTCATAATTAGCCAAATTTACAACTGCTCACACCTTCGTGTGATAACCAAGATTTCCTTGCCCAAGTTGGGCGAGTGCGCCCTCACACGAGTTAGCAACCAAACTTCACAACGGAACCTTGTGCTGACGGGGAGGCGACTCCACTAAGTCACCAAGACACCCTCATTTCCTTCGCACGACGGTCTCACCAAACTCCATCGCATTATGTTTTACACGGCGAGTGGGCGCTCACCTGAGCCACCCAGGAGCCCGTGTCAACCGGCGCCCGGCGCCTTCACCTGTTTTCTGGCGCCTTCACCCACGCTCTCTCCCAAGACTTAAGACTGATTATTTCACCTCCGTGCGGCCTTGCCCAAGGCTGGGCACATAGAACTACGCCTCACCTTTCTTTTCTACGGCTACATTGTTGAATTGCACACTTCTCCTTCTCGCTTGAGTGACTTGAGCAATGTTTGTTGATGTCCAAATGAATCGCCAATGCACCAATATATATGTTGCATGCATGGTGAGCCATCTCCACGGCCGACCTACATTATTCTCCCAACCGACGCCCTTCATTTGCTTCACCATTCGGTCAACCCATTGCCAACACCCCAAACACAACTATCCTTCCTCCGTCATCTTGATAAGTGAATGCCCATGCTATCCACCATATAAATATGTTCGCCCTCCACTTCTCATGTGCTTTATAACCATGTTCTCTCGCGCACTTGGTCATAGAGCTCGCAGTTCGCCTTTTCGACCTTCCCTCGTTCAACACTGAACTCGTTCACACATCGGTTGGGTGTGCCAAGGACCGCAGGTCCTTACACTTATGATCTTATATCATAGAGGAAGTGTATATATAAAGTACGTGGTTAGTATCTTGGTTTTATTTTTCTATAACGTGCAATCTAGTCTCCATTGCCTCCATTTTATTATCTAGTAGTTCTATTTTATTTTCTATTTGTTTTGGATCATGTCTTCAAGAGATGCAAATTTATTTTCTAGCATGGCTTCTAACACTTTTTGTAGCTTGGCTTCTCTTTCTTTTCTATGTTTCTCTAAAGACTCTATATACTCTATATTATGATCTACTTAATTAATGTTTTAATTCTTTAATTAATTAATTAAGTTTGTTTTGAGCGAACAATATTGACTATTGTTAAATACAATTAACATAGGGTTGACCAAGTCTGAATTTGGTCATATTTGTTTATTTTTTACTATGCTTCACTCATGGATTGCCTATAATAATTATATATTAAGTAACTTTCTTTGAATTATGTATCAATGCTCTAATTAATATATCAATGCATTCACGTTAATAAATTTAAATTAATTAATATTAATATTAATATATTTATTTAAACTTGTCTAAATTTATCATTTAGGTTATTAAACATTTAAATTGATGTTTTAATTAATATATTGCCAAATATTTTAATAAATTAATATTAATGTTAATTATTGTTTTAATGTTTTTAATTAATTAATTAATATTATATTAATTGAGGTTTGATTTAATTGTATGAGGATTGCTTTGATTGAATAAGATTGATTATGGTCAAATATAGTAAATATAAGGTTTCTGAATGATTTAGCATTAAAAATATTTTAATGTTTTAACATTAAAAATATTTGAGTACATTTCCAACATGTTTGGCTGACTAATGTGGTTGCCTTTTTTTTCTATGTATTATGTAAACCTTTTTTCTAATTATGTATTAATGCTTTAATTACTATATCAATATATTAATGATAATAAATTGATAAATTAATATTACTATTAATTACCATTAACTTATTTTTTAAATGTGTTTAAATTAATGTTGTTAAGAATTTTTAAAATATATTTTAATTAACATATTGCCAAATATTTTACTTAATGTTTCAAAATTAAGAATATTTGAGTACAATTCCAACATTACATTAGTATTATTATTATTATCGACTAAGTCTTCATGTTTGACTATATTTGAATAATGCAATTAACTATAATAAATATGTATTAATGATTTAATTAATATGTCAATGTAATAATGTTGCTAAATTAATTAATTAACATTATTATTAATTAATACAAGGCTAGATCCATCTTAACACCAGATCTATCAAGTGCCGAGAGGGATCAAATCTCTCGAGGGGGATCAAATCTCTCGAGGTGCAAACCTTTCCTCAAGTTTTACAATCAAAAAATAGTTTTGCACCTCAAAGATTTGATCCCTCTCGGGGCTCTAAGGTGGTGTAATGTTACCTTGCCTTCCACATATTTTTTTAATATTTTTTTAATGTAACATTACATTAATTACTTTTAATGTAAAGTTACATTAGGTGACAACATCTCCCTCATATTATTTTAATATTTTCCCTCATATTTTTTTAATATTTTTTAATGTAACGTGACAACATCTCCATCATACATTACTTGGGTGTAGAGCGGCTCTTGGAGCAATAAATATATTTTTACACATTTTTTAAATTAACTTATATATTATTAAGCATTATATTAATGTTTTAATTATTCTATTAAATATTTTAAATTTTTAATTATTAATACTTAATTAATAATGTAATATAAACTAAGGGTTGTTTTAAGTGACAAGTTGAATCTTTGGGTATTTCATAATTTCATTGATTAATTATTATAAATAGTCAATATATCAATGTATTACTGCTAAAATTATGTGTTTTAATATATTATATTATAATTATATTATTATTAACAAATATTAAATATATTTTTTTAACTCAAGGGAACAATGTTAAACCCCATTCTATAATATAAACTAAACTATATAAACTCAGCAAAAACTCAAAAAAAGTAATATACATGGTTTAATAAATATGTGAGTAGATGTCTTACTATAGTTGATTTTCATTTTGATAGTAGATGTTTGACTATAGTTTATTTTCATTTTGATACAATCTGATAACAATGGACTATTGTCAACTATTAAACCATAACCTAAATACTATAAACTTAAAAAATATTAATACATTAAAAACCATTAACACATTAATATAATTCATTATTATCTTGATACATTATAAAAAAAATTAATACATTATATACCCTATATTAAGTAAACCCTTAAAAGTTCATTTATCATATTTTTATGAGTAATACGACCTAAGTTTATCTCTTATTTATATAATACAACCCAAATTTTCATATTTTTATGAGTAATAGGGCCCAAATTTTCATTAAAAAGAATTTACCTAGTTTAGACTTCTATTGGAAAGACTACCTAAACATGGGCTTTTAAGAATTTTACAGCATCCTTTTCAAAAAAAATATAAACATTCATGATTAAAAAATAAAACAATAATGTATTCAATTTTTTTTATAGAAAATGAGTTTAGATGAATGGTTTTTTTTATATACTATCCTCTATACTGTCTCATAAATGTGAATATCATACTGAATGTGAATAACCCTTAAAACAAATATAAAATAAAACTAAATGGCTATAATAATCTATAAATAACTTTTATAATTATATAATAAATTAAATATCAAAAACATAAACCACATGGTTTCAATGGCAAACGAAATTTATTATAACTGAAACATCTTTGTATTTCCTTGATTAATACAATTTTGAGATCATGTTTGAATTTGTTTCCGCGCTTCACAAATAAAAAAAATGAATACAATTTTGAAGTCATATTTGATTATTTGTTTCACTCTGAACCTGATCTGGAAATCAAAACATAAATATTATACCCAAAAAAAATTAATTTACAATTTAATGTTTAACTATAAAGTTATATAATCTTGATAATTACAAAGTTATATTAGATTATTTTTTGTTTCTTAAACAAGAGATTAGAATCTACATTCATGTAATTTTTTGGATTTTACTTTAATATTTAAAAAATCATTACACTACTTACACTATAACTTAATTAAATAACTTGTTTCTTAGAAAATAATTGATTACATTTCTCTATCCTATATTTTAATATTTATATATACCTTATGACATAAAACACCCATTAAACACCCATTAGAATATATTCTTCATTTGTAGAATTGAGGCTTCTGTGATCCATCATAGTTATAAAAAGATTTTGGTGTAAATCACATTATGTAAGACATTTGCCCACGCCTTTCGAACCAACTACTATGGTTCATCCTCAGGACAAGTTGAGGAGACAGATCTAATCCAACACTTTAAATAGTTCGATCAGAGATTCTAACCGCTAAAACCAATTAACGTCTAATTTTGACAGAGGACCTTACTACCTTATTAATATTCTAATTAATATTATTATTCTAAATAAAATAGATTAATTATTATTTTTTATTTAGTTCATAAAAATATTAATATTAACACTTTACCATATTATTACATTACTTCCTTCAACCAAAATAAATTAAATATTTAATTAATAATAACCAAAGATTTTTTAAATAATAATATAATTTAAATATATTATATATATTTAATTATATTATATGTTATATTTATTTTTATATATATATAATCCTTAATAAATTAGAATGAGGCTAATTAAATATCTAAAGGAATTAACCTAAAACCTTAATAATACTTATATACCAAAAAGAAATGAATAATGAAAATATATAATATATAAAAGTAATGCATAGAGGTAACAAAAAGTAACCATTATGTATTAATAATAAAGATATAATGCTCAGAGTCCGCTTCTATGTCATCCAATTTACTTTCATTTTCATGAACCATTTCTTGAGAATTGGGGTGCACCTCCGAGCAATTTTGAACAGTTGACATCAACTTTCTATCCTTCGCCTTTCCCCACAGAACAGCGTATAGCCCTACAGCGATCATTACTCCTCCCACCACACTGTATTCAGTGCAGTTAGAACCTATAGCCATCCTAAATTTCCCAAAATAAAAACAAAAGGTGAAGGGTTGAAAAGGAATTCATAAATGAACCTGCCCACAGAGATATGCTCGGAAAGAATGATAGAGCCCATAACTGCCACAATGATCATCATCAACGGACTGAATGCTGTGGCAAATACAGGCCCTTTTAAGCGCATGCACAAACCTTGTACGTAATATGCAATTGCTGACCCCACAACTCCCTGCACCCAAAAATATTAATATATTTACGGTATATATCCCAATTCCAATTCTTGAATCCAACCCTGAATTTAAAAAAAGAATAGCCAAACTTACAGTGTAGACTGCAGTGAGAAGGTTGATGTCCCATCTTAATGCCCACTCGGAAGGTTCACGTACAAGAGCTACGCCGAGAACGGTTCCCTGTAATGCTCCTAGAAAACATATGAAGGTGGCCACTGATAGTGGAGCACAATATTTCCTCAGCACTGCAGCCTGCACATTCAAAATTGTTAATTTCAGGATGTCAATTCATCAGATGTATTTTGGGCTTGGGGAACGAAGATGTCAAATGATGACCTGGAGGATAAACATGACAGACCAAGAAAGAGTGGCTGCAAGGATGAGAAGGGTGCCTATCATCCACTCTTTACTGTCATTGGCAGCAGCTGCAACAGATGTGTGGTTTTCTTTGGAACCGTGATGTAAAGACCAATGCATCTGAAGAATAGGACCTTTGTATAATGTCATCAGAATTGCCCCACCTACGCACACTATCGTTCCCACTATCTTTGCTTGACTGCGTAGCTTTTGATGTTCAAGCTCTCCATTCTACACAAATAAGGAATTTCCATCAAAGAATAAACTAAAGTATTTATTTGATGAAAATGTAGATTTTGGAAATATTTTTGAATTCGATGAATAAAAATTGAATTAATTGTTTGTTGTTTTTTATGTTGGTTAGATTCTAAAATATTTTCAAAATTTGAAAACCAAATAAAAATGACCAAGTTGTAGAGGGAAAAAAACCATTTGAAAGTAGCAATGATGAGATTACCTGAAGAGAAGGGCCATAACAAAAGTCATAGCAGGGAGAACATTAATCAATGTAACTGCATAGGTTGGAGAAGTCAATTTCAAACCCAGGTAATAGAAATTCTGATCCATTACTGGCCTGCAAGCACGCAATGAATTAAAAACATTTTAAATTAATTGTCAGGTAGATATTTTTATTTAGATTGTAGATTATCATAATTTTTTGAGATCTGATGAACCGGAGCTATCGACTTTAGAATATTCTTGGATAAAACAAACAAAATTGAAATTGACATATTTATTATGTGAAAAAAAATAAAAAGCACGAAATCGTGAGATAATACATACTCTAACAAACCCAGTACAAAAATTTGGCAGAATATGGAAAATTTCAGTTTGGGCCTCACGTTCCTGCATTACATTGAAGTCAGCTGAAAGTTGAAACACTTGACTACTTCATATCATCATATATTGTTGCTATTGGAAAATATGTGGATTCCTAATGAAACTTCCAAAGTTCCAGTGGACGTTCCACTCATCTTCAGGTAAAACATCCACTCGAAATGTTATTAACCGTCCACATTTTTTTCGAAACAACCCTATATCATCCTATATTAACTTGAACTATGAAAACCCACAATCTCAAACATAATCACTCCATATCATCATATATTGTTGCTTTGCGAAAAAATGTGGAAAAAATGTGAAACTTCCAAAGTTGATGTTAATTCCACCCATCTTCAGGTAAAACATCCACACTCTCAAACATAATCAATTACATACATATTGAGAAACCAAATAGAATACCTTTCAAAGAAGAAAGCAAAAGGAGCAAGAACAACGGTCGCCACGGTCTGCCTGTACACTACAAGCACAAAGTGGTTCATCCCTCTGTTAAGAGCGACCTTACTGATAATAGCCATGCCTGCATATCCAAACTGCAGGCATGTCATTGCCACATAGGGTTTTGCTTTGTCAATTAGCTTCTCCATTGATGACAAAATTTGCAACAACCACCCAATCTTCCCTATCCTAACTACAAATTGTCAATGTCGAATGAGCCTGCAGCTTCTCATGTCCTCCTCCCTTTATACTCTCCCAACTAATTAACTTCCAATGCAGTACCTGCGGTTTCATTACCCACATTTTCTGCACTCAGGTAAACAAAAACCAGGTAGTCCATTTATTGGACAGGCACTGTTTTAAGCAATAATGGAGCAGTGGATGATGAATGTGAATACCTGATCAAAACGAAATGAAGATATGTGGCGCCTGAGGTGTCGAGGAGAAGTGTTAGGCTGCCACGTTAAAAGCAATGATAAAGTTAAGTCGGGTTGGCGAGAAGAAGCAAATATTGGGAAGTTCCGAATTTTTGCTCGTTTCTGTGACGGACGCGTAAAAATAGCCCATGTAATGAAGAAGTGGTTTCCATAGCTATATGGCAAACTTCATTTTTCTGCAACGATTTTATAGCCGCCACTTTATATAGAGAAAAGATCGTGCTCACATGTTAACATTGTCAGGTAGTTGTCATTAATGATTAAAAAAACATATGAATAACTTTAATCTATAAAATTACAGAAATATTAATAGATAAATAGCAGGGTATAGAGGTGGACAACATCGAATGAATGTCCATTAAGAGAATTTTGTGAGTGGCTGTTTATTTTAAGGGAGATTAAAGCAAGCGTTATCCGCACACGGAAACGGAAAAATCCGTGGGCATTCCGGCGACTGGCAATGGAATTTTATGTTCATGCCAAGCTTCATATCAAGTCCTTGGAAATCCAAAATTTGAATTCGGTCAATGGATGTCTATGGGCAAGATTAAGATAGTGGATAAATTACCGAAAACGTTTAACAGTTAGATTACTGTCATCATTTACTCGACAGTTATATTGATGTCATTTGTTATTATTGGGCATCTTTAAGTAGATTGAATCTTATAGGCATGGTGCCTTCAATTTTTTTGATGGTTTATGTCCCTTGGATTCTCGAATATTAAGGAAATCTGCAATCTGTCATGGTTTAATATTGATAACTAAATTAAAATTCTGGAATTTTTTTTCCAAAATAGATGAATAGTTGGTAAACCAGATAACTTATTTTGAACATACTTTATGCTCAGTTAAATAAATATATTTACTAAGATTTATCAAAGTTACTGCACACCAAAATTTATAGATGTCATTCCACAAAACTTAGGCAGGAAAATCATTGATATTGTTTTTTCTTTTTCTGAATAAGCGCTAATTCTATTAAAATAAGAGGTAAAAATATTTACAGTGAGGTCTAAGCCTCAGAGGGCCTGTTTCCCGGCCCTCAGCAAAAAAACATTTGATCAAAGAAAGACCTTTGTGCCTGTGAGAGAGAAGTTTGCTCAGCAGAGAGAGTAAAACCATTACAAAAATACTTCTTGCTTGCAAGAGATGCCAAGCAGAGGAAGCCAACCACAAAAATTCTTCGACTAGTCACTTGAGCGCGTGATTACCACATGTCCCAGCAAAAAAACTAACATGGGCTGAGGAAGGCCTCAGCGTTACGTTAAGCATATCAGAAAAGGAAAGAAATGCCAGCAGATGAGAGGAGAGAAGTACCAAAAAACTAAACAGAGGTAGTGACCCAACGAAAGAGGAGCTTACTCGCCCGAGGTCTGTGGGTCGAAGCTCTTAGCGGCCTGCATTTCTGGAGCTGCTGGCCGAGAAGCCTCGTCGTCGCCAGTTGCACCTTCCTCGGACTAATTGATCAAGTGCATGATGCCAAAGTCATACTGAACAGGGCCACGAGCCACTACCTCGTCTTCTTCCACTATTGGAGTGCGATTAATCCCAACATCCCTTGGAGAATCTTCCTGCATTTGCATGGCTGTCAAATTTGGGTTGTCCCCAGCATCGTGTGACAGACTTTCCTCTAGGGACAGAGTAGAGGAAGAGCTTATGGGTTCAACAGGCATTTCTGCCTCTTCCGAAACCATGATGGTGGTGGTGAAGGTAATGATGGGCTAGTTGAGATGGCTCCGAAAAGTAAAGCGCGAATTCTGGAATGAGGAATTGGGAGCAGGCCTGGTGGAGTTAGGAGGAGGTGAAGACGGGAAGGCGAACGAAATGGGAATTATGAGCAGAGAGGGAGATGGACAGGCATGTCCTCTGGAAGCTGAGGAGCTTCCTCTGCGTGGCACCCCATGACTTCGAGTCATTATTTCCCTTGAAGCCTTGTTGCGGACGCTCTGCGGAATAACAATGGGTGAATAGGGAGGAACAGACACAGTGGTATCAACCTCTGGCGGAACAAACCGGAGATCGAGCTGACGGAGGGAATGTCTGCAATTGGGCGGAGTGAATGCCATTATAACGCTCGAGGGCGGCAAGGTCGAGCTGCGGAGAGGCTTTAATGCACCTGCGTTCGGCTGATTTGCGTTAATGCCTGAATAGACCTCCGCACAATAACCCAACAGACTACATTGAATTGCCTTCATGGATAATCGGATTAATTAACTCGCAGCAATGTTCGTCCAGGTGCCGGTCCGACGGCCTAATGCTGGGCACGCGTGGACGGTGAGATGTTTGTACCGGAGGATCACTCGCATCCGGGGTAGCTGCAGTAGGATGAGGTCTATCTCTTTCGACTAGGTTGATGTATTCCATGAGTTGTTCCTCTGTACCTATGGTGAAGGTGGAATCAGAGAAGGCTTCGGTGTTTATATCAACTCCAACATTTGCTAGGAAATCTGCTAGTTTGTTTCCTTCTTGGACGGTATGCTGGAAAGAGATTGCCTGGTGCTGAGCAAGCCATTGTTGGATAAGATCCAATCTGTGCGCCATTCTCCAACTTTTACTTACTCTGTGAACAGGCGCTCCTTGTGAGAGGTGTTTGCCCATGTTTATGATGATTTGCGAGTCTCCTTCTACTACTAGAGGGAAAAAATTGTGCGCCTGTGCTAGAACAAGTCCTTGCCAGAGTCCTTCCAATTCCGTCGAATTGTTTGTATCCCATCCTTTGGAGCCAAGGTAAATGAGATACGGTGTACCCAAGTGGTCTCTGAAGACTCCTCCATAACCCGATAGCCCAGGTTGCCTTTGGAAGCCCCATCAAAATTGAGTTGGAATAAATTGGGAGGTGGGGGAGTCCAAAGCGTCTTCTTTTTTTGTCTGTTGGGGATTTTGCTGTTAGTAGCGACCGGTTGAGGTAGAGATATTTGCCAGTTGTCCCAAATGGCTTTTTCTATGGGTGCCGATGGAAGATCTTCAGCAGTCTAGTTGTGAATAGAGAGCGATTCTTTTAAATTCCTGAGGAGGATTATCCAGATTTGGTCCATGGATTGATATTGATTTTTGAATATCCTTCTGTTTCTCTCTTTCCATATATTCCACAGTAAGAGGCCTGGAATAAGTTGCCAGAGTAAGTTTAGGAGCCGGCTTTGATAAGGAGATTGTTGGCAATTGCGAAGGGTGGCTTTGAGATCGCCTTGAACCCTGTGATCCTTTTGGCATCGGAAGATGGCTTTTTCCCATAATTGCCTTGCCAAGTTGCACTGTTGTAGCAGATGGATCGCAGTTTCTTCCGCTTGTCTGCAGTTTAAACATATAGACGTTCCTGAGAAACTTCTTTTGCGAAAGTTATCCCATGTGAGAATCCGGTTATGAGATAACAACCATAAGAATGTGGATACCTTTGGCCATACATAGGAGCTCCAGATTTGATCCCATAATTTGTCCTTTGTGATTCTGTCCTTGATTATGATGTTGTAAGCCTCTCTGGTGGAAAATGTCCCCTTTTCTTCATATCCCCATCTAAGCATGTGCGGACCTTCGTCCATATTTATCTGCCTTTTTTTTAGTTCTGCAGCGAGATTTTGTTTGATTCCTTCATTGCCTTCTTCACCGAGGATTTGATCTGTCCCTTTCCATTGTCTGCACTTTTGGTTATTGGAAGGGCGCCAGTACATGCGGACTGTTTCAGGATGTTCAGGATGTTGTTGGGTGGGTGGAAGATCCTGCAAAAGGTCCCTGAGCTTTGGGAATTACTACCATGAGTCATCCCAAAATCTGGATGTAGTTCTGTTCCTAATTTCCCAAAAACAGTGTTGTTCGATAAGATGCCTGTGTTCGATGGCAGCGTTCCATATGATGGATCCAGCACTTAGTTCCGACATACGGATTCTGTCTTCAATTGGTTTGTTGCTGGCATATTTAGCTGTCCATAATGAGGCCCAGGGAGTGTTAGGGTGGGCTAGCCAGCGCCACCATAATTTGGCTCCCATTACCGTGTTTCTGAGTTCTGGATCTCTGATTCCGATACCTCCTGACTTCTTGGGAAGACAGACCTTGTCCCATTTTACCAGAGCCCACTTTCTGTTGTGACCAGAACTGCCCCATAGAAAATTGCGCTGAAGATTTCTTATAGCTTTAATTACCCATTTTGTTGCTGCTAAAAGAGAGAATAAATATAGAGGTAAAGATTGTAAGATAGCTTTAATAAGAATAACTCTGCTAGCCATTTTCAGGGATCTGTAAGTCCAGAGAGAGAGAGCTTGGCTTCAAATTTGTCCAAAAGATCTGTCCATGAGGAGTGTTTGAGGGCTGAAGCAATCATGGGAGCGCCTAGATATTTGTAGGGGAGGCTTGCAATGGTGAATCCTAAAATTCGGGCAATCGATTTTTGAGTGGACACAGGGGTGTTGAAGAAGAAGATTTGGGATTTGACTCGATTAATGAGAGCACCCGTAGCATCTGAGAAGGTAGATAGTAATTCTTTGAGGAGTCGAGCTTCTTGGATAGAGGGGTGACCAAAGAGCATATTGTCATCCACAAATTGCTGATGGGAGAAGGCGGGGGAGTTGTTGAAGAAGAGACCTTTCAGTCTGTGGGTGAGAGCAGCTGACTTAATGGTGCGACCCAGACCTTCCGCGACTATGACAAAGAGAAAGGGTGAGAGTGGGTCCCCTTGCCTTATGCCTCTAGAGGGGCGGAAAGTTTCATAGGGTATGCCATTGATCAGGATAGAAAAGAATGATGAAGAAAGGAGACTGAGGATCCATCTAGTCCATGAAGGATCAAAACCAAATGCATTTAGAATTTTTTGAATGTATTTCCAGCTAATGCTATCAAAAGCTTTGGATAGATCTATTTTGAGCAACATACCTGGCTTTTTGGTTTGCTTCAGAGAGTGTATGATCTCATGAGTGAGGATGATTCCATCTATGATTTGACGCCCTTCCACATATCCGGATTGCTCTGGAGAGATAATGAGAGGTAATAGAGGCTTTAACCGATTGGCTATGACTTTTGAGACAATTTTATATATGATATTGCAAAGAGAAATCGGTCGATATTTATCCGGTTTGTTGGCTTCCGCCGACTTGGGGATGAGGGTCAGGAATGTGGCATTCAACCCTGGGTACATCCATCGTAAAGCTCTTGATTCCTCGACCAGTTTCCAAACTTCTATTTGAATGAGATCCAAAAGTGATGGAAGAAGTCCGATGTAAAGCCATCGGGGCCTGGGGCTTTTCCTGATTTTAAGTTCTTGACAGCATTGTCCACTTCGTGTAACTGGATTGGTTGGAGAAGGAGGAGATTGTGCTCTAGAGTGATAAGTTTGGGTATTTGGTGAAGAATTTTCTCGATAGCTGGGAGCCTGTCAACAGATGGTTCCTGATGAGCTTTCTTGAAGTATCGGAGAAAATTTTCTTCTATACCTTCATGCGTTTCCACTCGTTCTCCTTGATCATTTTGGATGTGGGAGATCAGGTTGTGCATTCTGCGTTGAATTGTAGTCTTGTGGAAGAACTTAGTATTCTTCTCCCCCTCCTTTAACCATCGAATGCGAGACTTCTGCCTCCAGAGAATTTCCTCTTGCTGGGCTCTATTTTGAAGTTGATCTTCAATCCTCTGTTCCTGTTTTGTGAGATCCTCTGTGCGTCCACCAGCGATTATCCTGTTCTAGATTTGCTTCATTTCCTGATTGAGATTGGCTTGAGCTGAGAAGATGTTACCAAAGATGTTTTGATTCCATTGTTTGATTTCTTTTTTAAGGAATTGCAGTTTCTTTTGGAATCTAGCCATTTTGGATCTTTCAGAGGGTTGGTATTTGATCTCGGTTTGTCTAACAAAATCCCTGAAATCAGGATGAGTGAGCCAGAAAGTTTCAAAGTGGAAAGGGCGTTTAGTAGTATTACCTGGCCGCTGCCATTGGAGTTCAATAGGCCAGTGATCAGACCCTGATATAGGCAGGATGGTGGAAACGAAATCCCCTCCAAGATAGGGTGCATTGTCTGAGATGAGGAAGCGGTCTAACCTGGATGCAATGTGTTGGGAACCATCCCTTTTGTTGGTCCATGTGAATAGTCCATTATTTGAAGGGAGGTCAATTAACCAATTCGACTGAACAAAGTCTTTGAGTAGGTGACCGTCGCGGATGCCATTGTCCCTACCCCCCTGCTTTTCTTCTGTTCTTGCTATCATATTGAAGTCTCCACCTGCTATCCAGAGAGGGTATTGCCTGTTGGAGTTGAGTGTTGAAAGATGGTCCAAAATTTCTGCTTTTAGATGAGAGTCTTGCGGAAAGTAAACATTGGTAATGTGTCCATGAGTGTTGGTACCAAGCAAGTGAAATGTTGCTTGTATAAAATTTTTGTTAGCATGAATATTGCTGAGTTGTATGATTCTGGAATCCCAAAGGATTGCCATGCCTCTCGAGGCTCCTTGCGCATCTACTGCTGAGACTTGCCCTCCTGGCCATACTTTTGCTGCTATCTTTTCCAGAAATGTCATGTTACACTTGGTTTCTTGAACAAAGAGGATGTTTGGTTTTTCCTGCATGAGCATGTTTTTTAGGAGTCTACCCTTCCTGGGGCTATTGAGCCCTCTTATATTCCAGGAGATCAGTTTCATTGAGGAGGGTTGGGGTGGATGTTGAAAAACTTAGTCAGCTTCGAATATCGACCTGACTCTACAAGCACTTCACCTATTTTGATGGTTTTTTCCACGGTTGTTTTCCGCCCTCTTTTCTTGCTGTCTTTTGCAATGAATTTACCGTCCCACGGGCTACCGATTTGCACCCCTAGCAAGTGTTTCTTGTGTGCTTTCCGCAGGACTTCTTCCAGTTTATCCACTTGCCTTTCAGGAATCTTGTCGAAATTTCCCGTTTTACAAGCTAGCTCCAGGGTGAGTATGTCTAGTTCGCCTATATCAAAATTCTCAGAGTCTTCTTCCATCAGCTCTGGTTCTGGTAGGGCTTCCTCTGATTCTTTTGATTTTTTGGTACTCGACTCTGGGGTTTCCGTTTCCATTGCTTGGAGGCCTTCTGCTTGACGATCTGCTGGAGGGGTATGCATTTTGTCAAGTAGAGGATCATGAACCTGGGGGGATGGGCCTTCCAAGAGCTCCCGAAATAGGTCTTTGATCTTTTGCATTTCCTGAGTAGGATCTTGCATTTCCAGATTAGCTAGGACTTCAAAGCTATTGGGATTGGGAGCTTTTGATTTGTTAGCTGAATCTGTTTTTGCACTGGTAGAGGGTTTTTTGTTACCGCGTCTGCGATTGACAACTTTTGTGAAACCATCTGCTTCCTTTTTGTCTGCATGTGTACTGTCAATTGTATTTCTGTTGAGCGGGCAGTCCCGAAACAGATGCCCTAGATTATGGCATTTCCGGCACCTAAATGGAACATGTTCATAATCAATCATTTGAATCCATTCAGAGTCTTCATGTCTAAATCTTACCTTATCTGGCAGGGGTTGTTTGAGATCCATGTAGACACAGATGCGTTCATAGGAAGTGAATCTGCAGTATTTTGTGTCTTCCGCCACCTTGATGAACTCCCCTAGCTTATTTCCTATTTCCTTCAGAGATGTTTCTTCCTAGTATTCCCATGGAAGAGAGTAAAGCCTTATCCAGACTGGTGCATAGCTAAGATCCTCCTTGTCTGGGTTGAATTTTTCAACCCAACCTCTAAGATACACACCTACTGCATTGAAGAAGTAGGGTCCTCCATCTACGACCCTATTTCGGTCTTCAAGACAGTTAAAAACAACAGTGAAAAAGCCCTTGGGGCCTAGATGCAGGGAGATGTGGCCTTTGGGTGCCCATTTAGAGTTTATCCAGCTGCTAAGAGCTCTTTCCGTAGGCCAGATACCTATAAACTTTCCGATTAGTGCATGGCCCCTCATATATTGGATTCTGGCATTGATTCTGTCACTGGGGAATTCCACTGTGGGAATAATGGCAGCAACTGGTTTGCAAGTGGTTTATCTGACTGTGGTTTCTTCTTCATGATTCGCGCCGTCATCCCTGGAGGGCGTCCTTTCCTTTGGAATGTCGTTTAGATTCACTTCTGAGTCATCCGCGGTACCCTTCTGCTTTGAACCGGCGTGGTTTGGGGGAGGGGCAGAGTCCCCTCCCTTCGCGGGCTTCATACTGAAGACTTACAATGTCACGGTGGTGTCAGCTGCGGATAGAACTGCTCCAGGTGACAGAGGGCAAAGCTTTGCAGACCTGCCGTGGCAGGCAGAGCAGAGCCCTAAGGATGGGTAGTCGAAACCCTAAACGCCATCCGTCATAGTTATCCTTTCTTTGTTCGGTTGCAGAGCCGACTTCCAATCAAAAAAAAAAAAAAAACAAAATCATTGATATTGTTAACTTTCTTGGGAGTTTAAAATAGAAAAAAGAGAAATACAACCTTAATATAATCTTCGGCCTTGCCTAGTCGATTCACCATGATGTATATATGTATAT
>APFE031650252.1:15643-30416 GCA_000404065.3 Pinus taeda | reverse complement strand
TCTTAAGAAGCTATATGACTCTCGAGACACCATGGGCACCATCTTAAAAACTCTTATTAAAGAAGATATATTTTTCGTGGAAAACATTGAGTCTAGGATTGATAAGCTCGCTAATGGGAAAGCTAAATTTATTGAAGGATACCAAGATGAGATATTTAAATTGGGAAGGTCTACCTTAATTCTTCATCTCCACAAGCTTCTCAATTTGGCTGGACAACATGGCTTCCCTAAGCTTTGGATGCAAAGTCTCATTGTGCCTATCTTTAAAAATTGGGACATAAGTGTTCCCTCTAATTACAGAACCATTATGATTAGCCACATCCTATCCAAGCTATATGGATTCATCTTGAAAGCCATGGTAAACGAGTGAAAGGGAAGTTGGTTTTAGGATGTATCACTCAACCACCGACCATCTTGTCACTCTCAGGATCATTGCAAAGGAATGTCGCAATAGTAAAGTTGATCTCTTCTATTGTTTTGTGGATTTTAGAAAATCTTTAAACATTCTTCCTTGACATAACCTCTCGGAGAGGCTTCAAGAGATCATGGTTCCTCTTGACCTGAGGATTGTTGTGATCTGCGTCTATGATACTGTCATTACCAAGCTTAAGATCAACGAAAGGTGGTCTAGATATATAAAGTGCAATATCAGGGTTAAGCAAGGGTGTCCCCTATCCCCTACCCTTTTTGGTATTTACATCGATAAGCTTGACAAGTGTCTAGAAACTCAGGTTGCAAGAACACTGAGCTTGATGGTATAATCATTACTCTTCTCCTTTATGCTGATGATATCATTCTTCTTGCAAAAATCCATGATGAACTAGACAAGCAGATTACGACTCTTCATGTCTACTGCTCCAAGATAGGTATGAAGGTTAATACCGACAAGACTAATGTCGTGATCATTAATAAAAAAATACCACTAATGGTAGTTTTGTATATGATAACCATTGTTTAGAGTAGGTTTTTTCTTACAAATATTTGGGTATTGACTTTTCTCATCAGCTCAATTGGAATTATATCATCGAGAAAAGGATTATTGGAGGCTAGAAAGCTTATTAAGACCTTGAAAAGAATTGCAATCCAATCAATCTTTACATTTGGAGTAAAAAAAAGGTTCCTCTTTGAGACTCTCGTCACCCCTCTTGTCTTATACGCTGTTGGAAATAGCAACAGGAAATGCTAAAAATAGCATTTCTATTAATAGCATTTTAGGTACCAGTGTTGGACATAGCAACAAGGAATGAAAAATGGAAGTGCTAAAAATAGAATTGCTATAAATAGCATTTCGGGATAGATTCCAAGTTTAGTTATTCCATGAACTAAAATTAAGAAGTAAAATTTGAATTTGATCTTAGCAGCTGTTTGTAAAATAAATAATTAATTCATCTTCAGTTAATTAGTTGTAGGAATCAAACATGAAGTCTATGTGAAGACATGCAATAGTTTCTCCTTTGATTGAGGAATTTATCCCTTGATTAAAGGAGATCAAGATGAGTTGTACTTTGACTTGTAATTAGTTAGCTCAGTTAATTGAGTTAAGTCCAATTAGATTAGTTCCAACAGTTTGTGGAAATGATTGTGAGTTCAGTTAGTTAATGCATGCATGCATGTAACTGCTGCACTTCAGATAACTGAATATTCTCTCATAAATAACTCATGCATGTTAGTTAAGAAAAAGACCCAGTTGAGATTAAAGGAAGCGATAGTGTACTATTAGTTGGAGGAATTTTCCTATAAAGGAAACTCATCCATGCAGAAGGAATTATCTCCTTCAGGATTGGGTAGTTAATTCATAGGTTAATGAGCAGTGTGTGAGGTAATTACACACAGGTGGCAGCATTGGACCCCAGGAGAAACTGCGCAAGGAAATAGGAGGCTTGGAGGGCAGAGGAGAAGGTTTGTGAGAAGCCTTTGACTATCTATGAGCAACATTGAGGGATTGTACTGAGAGCTGGATAGCTCGTGAGCTAAAGCTTTGTGTAATACAAACATATTTCCACTTCTATGATAATATAGATAGCGGGGTTTTTAGCTGAGGCTTTCCCCATAGTATTCTTCCATCTTTCATGTGTGATTGAATCTTCTTCTCTGTTATATGCGTTCTGATTGATCTTGCTCAAATTTATTAAGCTTTCACAAAGTTTGATAGTAGAAGTAGATAAAGTATTTTTCTTTAGCATATTGCATTATTAGGTGATATACAGTTAAATTTATACATGGTATCAGAGAAAAGGTGATCAAAGTAGTGAACAGTATATGAAGAAGAAAATTCAAAGTAAAAAAAAAAAAAATTGGGCCACGAGTTTTTAGAGCAGATCTAAAAATTTTTATGCAAAATTTTTAGAAACAAATAGTAGATATAGATTTCTTATGGAAAAAGACCCAAATTCAAAAAAAAATTGGCTGAATCGGAGTTTGGATGAGGGAGATATCGCTGATTTAAAATTAGCTCTTTTTCCAGAAAATTTCATGACAACGGGAAGGATGAAACAGATTGGTGTGCTAGCCAAGAACCTGTATGCTCTTGAGGTTCAAGATGCATGCAAAGCCTTGAGGAGCAAGGCAAAGGTTAGATACTTGGTGATTAAGAGGGAGAGTAAATTACCTCTCAACATGCAGCGCTAGAAGAAGTCCTAGACAATTGTGGAGGAGCCACAATTGGTGAAGTAGCTTCAGGAGGTTGTGGAGCAGCCACAACTAGAGAAACCAAGAGGAGATCGAGTGGAGGCATCCACTCATGCAGAGACCTTCAGTAGGGTGAAATTTCAAGACAAGTGTTTAGAGAGATCACATGCAGCTATACCTCTAGGTAGGAGGTGGGGCAATGTGAAGTGATAGTCCTAAGAAGGCTAAAATAGGGGTAGGATCCTTGAGGTACCTAGTCTCTTTGATTAGACCTTGCTACAGGAGCCTCGACAAGGAGTAGCAGGACTGGCTGAGTGGATAGAGATAGATATGGATGGAGTGGCAGAGAGAGATACAATGCAGAGATAGCAAGTAGCAACAATACAAGAGGCACATGAGTGTTGCACTAGTGCAGGATGGAATAGAGAGGTGTGCAATGGTGCGAGATGCATGGAGTGTTGTAGTAGCTCAGAGGTCACATAGGGAGCGCTTGTCAGTGGCAAAGGGAGCTTCATCATTAGAGGGTGTTTCTAGCCCAACAGGGAGGTCAGTTGGGAGATTTTTTTTGTTTTTAGAGTTGCTCGACCAACAACGCTTGGGAGAAGTGTTGCATGCAGAACATTCCAAAGGTTCGGGATCAGGTTCAAGTTGAATTCCTTTCTTGTTGAGAGGAAGTGTTGGAAATAACAACAAGAAATGCTAAAAATAGCATTTCTATAAATAGAATTTCAGGTACCAGTGTTGGACATAGCAACAAGGAATGAAAAATGGAAGTGCTAAAAATAACATTGCTATAAATAGCATTTAGGGATAGATTCCAATTTTAGTTAGTCCATGAACTAAAATTAAGAAGTAAAATTCGAATTTGATTTTAGCAGTTGTTTGTAAAATAATTAATTAATTCATATTGAGTTAATTAGTTGTAGGAAATCAAACATGAAGTCTATGTGAAGATATGCAACAGTTTCTCCTTTGATTGAGGAGGTTATCCCTTGATTAAAGGAGATCGGGATGAGTTGTACTTTGAGTTGTAATTAGTTAGCTTAGTTAATTGAGTTAAGTCGAGTTAGATTAGTTCCAACAGTTTGTGGAAATGATTGTGAGTTTAGTTACTTAATGCATGCATGCATGTAACTGCTACACTTCAAATAACTGAATATTCTCTCATAAATAACTCATGCATGTTAGTTAAGAGAAAGACCCAGTTGAGATTAAAGGAAGCGATAGTGTACTATCAATTGGAGGAATTTTCCTATAAAGGAAACTCATCCATGCAGAAGAATTATCTCCTTTAGGATTATGTAGTTAATTCAGAGGTTAGTGAGCAGTGTGTGAGGTAATTACACACAGGTGGCAACATTAGACCCCAGGAGAAACTGTGCAAGGAAACATGAGGCTTGGATGGCAGAGGAGAAGGTTTATGAGAAGCATTTGACTGTCTATGAGCAACATTGAGGGCTTGTACTGAGAGCTGGATAGCTTGTGAGCTAAACCTTTGTGTAATCCGGATATATTTCCACTTGTATGATAATACAGATAGCGTGGTTTTTAGCTGAGGCTTTCATGAGAGTATTCTTTTGTGTTTCATGAGTGATTGATTCTTCTTCTCTATTATGTGTGTTCCAATTGATCTTGCTCAAATTGATTAAGATTTTGCAAAGTTTGATAGTAGAAGTAGATCAAGTATTTTGCTTTAGTATATTGCATTATCAGGTGATCTATGGTGAAATTTCTACATACGGATGTGAAGTTTTGGGTTGTAGTATATCCAGAGAGTCATGGAGAAAGATTGAGATGATTCAAAATCAATTCATAAGCTATAACCTAAATATCAAGGGAAATACACCCTATCATATCCTCTTGATCAAATCTTTCTTGTCCCCCATTGAAAGTATGACTATCTTTAGATATATGATGTATAAGAAGAAGCTTTACAACATCTAATCCAAGAGGCTCCCATAAATTGCTTCTAACTTTAGTCAAAATGCCCACCTTTTCCTCAAGCACAGGTGCCATAAGGATGCCCAGTATTGGCTCAATGATTGGGGGATAAAGGAGGAGATCATCATGGGAAGTAAGGATAATGTCAAAGACACTATTACCTCCAATTTTAAGGACAAGTTGTGGGATGATAATTGGCTGGTGGGTAAAAGGAAGCTAAGATAATATAATGATGCAGGAGCATTCAACTCAAGAAAAATTATTGTATTTTAGCAGACATAGAGTCTCTTATGTTTCAAGGAAGTTGGTTTCCTAAGTGTTGAATTAATGTAATTATTTAGGCTTTTGAGTGATTTTAATGAGAATAGGGATTTAAATAAATTTAGTGAGGCATATTTGTAAATATTCTTGAATGTAGGAGAATATGAGAGATTTAGGATAGTTGAGAGATTGAAAGGTTTGAGAATTGATTGTAAATCTTAGATTAGGAGTTAGTTCATGATTTTGTGGATTAGAGAGGATCTTTAGAGATAAGGAAGAGATTTTAGGATTTTGTTGAGGAGATTATGGATCTAAACTAGGAATTGGTTGTAGAATCCTTTTGTATAAATGTAAGCCTAAAAGGCATAGTCAGGGGTTAGATAATTAAGCTGGTTAGAGTGTGATTGTAAGCCTACAGGAATATTGTGAAACATAGGCCACTGACATTAGAATATTAGGCCTGAGAGAAAAAATGTGTAAATGTTTGTTTATATATACAGAGATTTAATTCAAAAACTATGTAAGTGTGTGGTTTGAGTATCGAATGATAAATTATGTATGAATCAGAGTCTCTGCATAGTATATGTATGTAAGTGGAGTTCAGGCGAAACACAAAGAAGAAGAATGACATGGAGGATCGTAATGGATCTTGAATCTGATTGAAGGGCCAAAGTGAAAGCTCTGTAGGGGAAATGATTAAAGAAACACGTGAAGTTAAGCTCAAGAGAGAGTTGTACAATAAAACAGTGGAAGAACGAGAGCCTGAAGAAGCCCGAAAACCACAGAAAACATTAAAGGAATGGCGTAAAAACCCAATTAAAGGGACAGATGAAAGAGTAAAGTATCGATGCACAGGAGCCATTGGATATTTACGATCAATATATGAGATTAAGTCACATAGAATGGAATACTGAGAATTGCATCGCAACATAACTCAGGAGTGAATGAACTTGGCCTTAAGCAATTGCGATTTGCGACGTGCGAGATCATTGCTGACCATTGGATCAAGTGTTTTGATCAACAGTAGAGGATCATGGATAAACCCTGCATCGCAATATTTTAATTGTGAATGAATTAACCTTGGGCCACAAGAAAGTGTGATGTGCAACGTGCGATGTCCGATGCGATCAGCAATTAGATCGCATCACAATATTTCATAGTAGATGTACCGGGGCCCATAACAATTGTGATTTGCGATTGTGATGTGTGATGTAGAGCGGACCCGAGAAGGTTATAGGTGTGGTTGTATTTGATTTGAAGTCCGGTTGCATTATCTCATATTAGATGCGAAAGGAGGAAGGCTTGTTAGTGTGATCCGCAAGAATTGCGTCAACTAATGATCTGATGAGTAAGATTAGTGGCGGGGAATAAATATATAAAGGTTGTGGTATGGTAGATAGTGTGATCGCATCCCGCAGATTGGGAGTACTGAGAGTAGGTTCTGAAGAGTCTTGAATCCTGTGATAACGATAAAGGAAGCATCAGGTAATGTGCAAAGGATGAGAGATTGCGAATCGGTAAGTTTACATATGTTTTATGTGTATTTATATTATAAAAGAATTATAATAGAAATAAAGCGCCGATAGAAGGTTTTGTGGGTTGAGTCCAAATATAACCATAGTTATAGAGCGGGGTTTAGTTATATGTGCGGGCATAAATATTTGTGAAATTTTATGAAGGTGAATAAGTCCCATTGAGAAAGGATTGATGCAAGGGACAAACTGTGGTTAGTATCAAATCATTCCGCAAAGATTTTATTAAGGGGGCCTTGAACCTTAGTTCATGAAGATTTGACCTGGCAGGTCATTGAAATTCCTGGGGAAAATAGGTTTGTGCATACGATATGCATACTGTGGGTATGTGTAGGTCTTTCCTGTGTCATTTTGGTATCAGAGCTTGAATAGGTAAATGCTTTTGAAGAACTCATAGCAAGAATGAACCAGTGAAAGAAAACTCAGCGAAGGGTAATTATTGCTTACAGTTAGAGCTTTTCCAAGATAAAGCTGAGAGATTGAAAGAAAGGATCAGATTCTAAATCTAATTGACAGTAGCTGAATGTTGAAAATTTGTGCAATGGAAGCATGAAGATTTGCTGAAATAGATTTGCAAGAGTGGTGAGATTCTGAAGATAGGTGAAGGTATGCAAGTTTGTCTAATGATTACCAGAAATTGAATGATTGAGAATTTTGCAGCAGGATTATAGTAGTTAAACTGTAAGAGGGACGTTTGCAAGTTCTTGAAGTAGTAGAGTTTGAAGACACAATTGAAGGCTGGATAAAAGAATAGTCCATTCAAAGTGTTGGTGAATGGGGGGACAAGATCAGATAGAGATCTTGAAGGTGAGATGATATGTTTTTATTTTAATTTGATTTGAAGATTGGAGAGTTTGTGGTCCTTATATCGATGCATAGGTAACAACATAAGAAGGTGAGAATATTGTAGCAACCTAGAGCAAGGAGTGCTCAAGAGAAGTTGAGAACAACTTACAATTGTAGTTAGGTAGAAGTTGTCGAGGCAGCACCATAGTTGCGATTGTGGGTAGAGTTGTCTTAGAGATAACAATTCCAACAAAAGAAGTCTTGGGTAAAATTGTTAGTTAGCAAGAGGTTTGAGGAAAGAACCAGAGAAATTCTAATAGACTGAGCTCAGAGGAGAGAAGCTTAGTGAGTCATATTTGGCAAGGAGGAGACTTGTTACTGTAGAGGTATTGTTGCAAATCACAAAGGCAATTCCATAGAGGATGTGGGTAGACTTGCTAAGGGATAAAAGAAGCTGGTAAAAGTTTCTGAATGAAAGCAGAATGTGGCAAAACCTTGAGGAATTCCAACAGAGGTTGGATAAAGAGGACAGTTGTGTTCTTAAGAGGTGCGGAAGAGTTGAAACCTAGAATAAGCAGAGAGAAGTGCTTGAAGGAGGTTCTAGAGATAGAGAACCAAGTGCTTGCCAAAAGATCAAGTACAGAGGAAAACTTGGTGAGGTAAGTGGTAGTAGGGAGGACTTGCTATTGCAGAGGCTTGCACAACTCATAGTGAAGTGAAAAGAAGTCGTATAGAAGGAAATGATGATGACTAGTGACAATCATAACAAAGGTTTTGAAAGAGATCACAACAGAGGACAAAAGAAGGAAAATTCCAAGGAAAATGACATGAGAATGATTGATGAAGAATGTGGTAAAGAAATGGCCGAGATAACAATTTAGCTTTAAATATTAATCGAAATGATGCAGAGAAATGAGACAGACCAGAAATATGGTTATGTCATGAGAAATAAAGTGAAGTGGCAGAGGCTACTGTAGAAATTCTTACTGTAGATTAATCTGAGTATGCAATGTACTAAAGTAAAATACTTAATCTACTTTTACAATCAAACTTGCAGAAGCTTAATCAATTTGAGCAAGATCAAATAGAACACATATAACAGAGAAGAAGAAACAATCACACATGAAACACAGAACCATACTCTGGGGAAAGCCTCAACTAAAAATCCCACTATCTATATTATCATACAAGTGGAAATATCTCAGGATTACAAAAAGCTTTAGCTCTCACAACTATCTAGCTCTCAGTACAATCCCTCAATACTTCTCGTAGACATAATAGACCACACATATGCCTTCTCCTCTAACCTCTAGGCCTCCTATTTCCTTACGCTGTTCCTATGGGATGATTCACCTTCAACCAAGTGGAACACTTCTCTTACACACTGCTCTAACACACTGTCAAAACTGTGTAATTCTCAAGGAATGAAATCCCTTTGCATGCAAGAGATTTTATCATAGGAAAATTCTTGCAACTGATAGTACACTGTCCCTAGCTTTAATCTCAACTTGGTCTTTGCCTGAACTGACATGCATGAGTTATTTATGAGAGAATATTCAATTATCTAGAGTACACTAGTTGCATCCATGCATGCATTAATTGACTGAACTCACAATCAGTTCCACGAACTATTTGGAACTAATCTAACTAGAATTAACTCAGTTAACTGAGCTGACTAATTACAACTCAAATACAACTCATCCTTATCTTCTTAATTAAGGGATAACTTCCTCAATCAAAGGGATAATTGTTGCATGACTTTACACAGACTTCATGTTTGAATTTCTCCAACTAATTAACTCAAGATGAATTAATTAATTGTTTTTCAAACAACTGGTGAGACTAAATTCGAATTGTAATTCTCATTTTTAATTCAAGGATAAATTAAAATTGGAATATTTTGAAATGTTATCTTTAGCAATGATATTTTTAGCATTTCTTGTTACTATTTTCAACAACTACAAGAGAAGAGGAATCGACAAGAAAATATGCACTTAATAAAGGAGTTGAGGGAACTTGAATAGATTATAGATGTCAAATTGGAGACAGAGAAGCTCGAAAGAGTTAAGCTACAACAAAAGGGAGATGCTGGAGAAGGTATTGAAGTTTTGGTATGTGAACCAGAACATGGACCATTAATTTTTGAAAGTGATCAAGAGATAGAGGAGTTGAATCATATGAACGATTCAGAGCAGCCAGAAGACTTGATGACTGAAGCATCAAATGAGACCATAAGGTCTTGTCATTTTAAAACTGATATTTTCTGTATGGTTGCACATTTCGAAGAAGATAGGCAGCCTTTTAAATCTGTCAAAAACATGGAAGAATACCTTCTAGAAGATGAAAGTTTTGAAGCAAAGTATGACAATGAGACTCGAAAAGAAATAGTTCATTATAGTGAACAAGTGCAGAGAGGCATCATTAAAAAAAATGGTGTGGAAAAGAGACTTGTTGACAGTGTCAAAAATTCTTTGAGTTTGAATCAACATACTGATGTGCTGACATAGGAGTTGAAGGAAAGATCAGAGCAACATACTAAAAGGTTTCTAGAGGAAGAAGAAGTACAAAGGCCTTATATTTTTTATTTTGATAATTGTCTTATGATTGCAGATTTTGTTGTAGAAACTGGAACATATTTCACATAGGTGGACAACCAAATGAAAGAAGAAGAGAAAGAACATCTACTGAAAGACGTTAAGGAAGATTTAGCAGGGGAAGAAGAACCATCTGATAATGGGTCAATATAAAATGAGGAAATGGGAGGTTGTGTAAAATTTCCAAAATCTACTCCAGGTAAAATCATTGAGTTATATAGAGAGTTAGAAATTTAAAGAAGAAAGTTAGAAAATTAGAGGATCAATGTTTAGGATAAATTGTTGAAGAAGGATGACAAAGAAATTGTCATAAATGACAGTTAAGAAGAAATTGATAGGTGCAGAAAATAGAATCAGAAAATTGCCCTAAAAGACAGTACGACAACAGCTGAAAAGGTGCAAGACAATAGTGAACAAGAGAGTAAAAATGCAAGGGTGGCAGTAGTAATGGAAATTCAACAAATAAGAGTTGAAGACAATAATCAAATAGAGGATATACTAGACAAAGAAATTGAGTTGATAAGAAGGTTAATGATGAAAATGTCTCAGAAAAATACAACAACAAGAAAGGAAAGGAGCAACAACAAGAGGAAGACAACAACAAACTATGAAAGCATGGCAAGTGGAGCATTACAGCATAAGGTATGGAGACCTAGAGAATAGCAGCAGACAACAACAACAATAGAACAGTTGACAAGCAAAGACAAATTACAAAATAAAGTTGGGATCTAGGAGGAATCAATTATGCAGACTTATGACCAGGAGGTCATCATTTTTCGTACCTGGGAAGTTTTATGCAAGAGCATTTAGCTCAAGAAAATCATTGTATTTTAGTAGAAATAGGGGGTCTTGTGTTTTAAGGAAGTTGGTTTCCTAAGTGTTGAATTAATGTAATTATTTAGGCTTTTGAGTGATTTTAATGAGAATAGGGATTTAATTAAATATAGTGAGGCATATTTGTAAGTATTCTCGAATGTAGGAGAATATGAGAGATTTAGGATAGTTGAGATATTGAGAGATTTAAGAATTGATTGTAAATCTTAGATTAGGAGTTAGTTCATGATTTTGTGGATTAGAGAGGATCCTTAGAGATAAAGAAGAGATTATAGGATTCTATTGAGGATATTATGGATCTAAACCAGGAATTGGTTGTAGAATCCTTTTGTATAAATGTAAGCCTAAAAGGCATAGTTAGGGGTTAGATAATTAAGCTGGTTAGAGTGTGACGGTAAGCCTATGGGAAGATTGTGAAATAGAGGCCACAGACATTAGAAGATTAGGTCTGAGAGAAAAACTGTGTAAATGTTTGTTTATATATACAGAGATTTAATTTCGAAACTATGTAAGTGTGTGGTTTGAGTATCAAATGATAAATTATGGATGAATCAGAGTTTCTGCATAGTATATGCATGCAGGTGGAGTTCAGGAGAAACATAGAGAAGAAGAATGACATGGAGGATCGTAATGGATCTTGAATTTGATTGAAGGATCAAAGTTAAAGCTCTTGAGGGACAATGATTAAAGAAACACGTGAAGTTAAGCTCAGGGGAGAGTCATGTAGTAGAACAGTGGAAGAAAGAGAACCTCAAGAGACCCGAAAACCATAGAAAACACTTAAGGAATGGCGTAAAAACCCAAGTAAAGAGACAGATGAAAGAGTAAAGTATTGATGCACAGGATCCATTGGATCTTTAGGATAAACGTATGAGATTAAGTCGTATAGAATGGAATAGTTGGAATCGCATAACAACATAACTCAGGAGTGAATGAACTCAGCTTTAAGCAATTGCAATTTGTGACATGCGAGATCATTTCTGACCATTGGATCAAGTGTTTTGATCAACGATAGAGGATCATGGATAAACCCCAAATCGCAACATTTCAATTGTGAATGAATTAGCCTTGGGCTATAAGAAAGTGCGATGTGTGACATGCGATGTCCGATGCGATCTGCGATTAGATTGCATCGTAATATTTCATAGTAGATGTATTGGGACCCTTAACAATTGCACTTTGCGATTGTGATGTGCGATGTAAAGCAGACTTGAGAAGGTTATAGGTGCGGCTGTGTTTGATTTGAAGTTTGGTTGTGTTATCGCATATCAGATGCAAAAGGAGGAAGGCTTGTTAGTGTGATCCGCGAGAATTGCGACAACCGATGATCTGATGAGTAAAATCAGTGGTGGGGAATAAATATATAAAATTTTTGGTATGGTGGATAGTGTGATCGCATCCCACATATCAGGAGTATTGAGAGCAGGTCCTTAAGAGTCTTGAATCCTGTGATAGCGATAAAGGAAGCATTGGATAATGTGCAAAGGATGAAAGATTGCGAATTGGTAAGTTTACATATGTTTTATGTGTATTTCTATTATAAAAGAATTATAATAGAAATAAAGCGCCGATAGAAGGTTTTACGGGTTCAGTCCAAATATAACCATAGTTATAGAGTGGGGTTTAGTTATATGTGTGGGCATAAAGATTTGTGAAAGTTTATGAGGGTGAGTAATTCCCGATGAGAAAGGATTGATGCAAGGGACAAACTGTGGTTAGTATCAAATCATTCCACAGAGATTTTATCAAGGGGGTCTTGAACCTTAGTTCATGAACATTTGATCTAGCAAGTCATTGAAATTCTTGGGGCAAATAGGTTTATGCATAAGATATGTATATTGTGGGTATGCGCAGGTCCTTCCTGCATCATATAAGGAGGTGATCAACTCCACCCTTGATAACCAAAACTATCTCTCTATCTTGACCAACACTAAGAAAAAAATGAACATTGTTAGGATAAGAACTAATTCTCATGGGCTTTGAAGTGAAACCAAGCGGTGGTCTACTCCCAAGTCTCACTGGGATGATAGAATATGCCAGATTTGCGATACTAAGAAGGTGCAAGATCAAAAACACTTCATTTAGACTACTTGACTCTTACTCACATCCGCTCTCAATTAACTAAAGACTTCCAATCTTCTTGACTTGTTAAGCCATCCCAATTATAGCGATCTTGGAGCGCTACTTTCTCTTCTTTTTAATCACAGAAACAAGATTTTAAAGAATCACAATTAGATTCTTTTTCTTTTCTTAAGGTCTTATAGACTACATTTGTCGTCGCCACCGCTGCCGCCGCATAATGATATTACTAATAATTTATAAATTAGTATCATTATATTATTACAATTAATATTATACAATTTTGTTATTTTATATTAATAAATTATTTATTTAATACATAATTATATTTATAATTTCATATTTTCTAATTAATATTACTACACATAAGAGGTAATGAAATTAGTGGAAATCGAAACGTTTTGGTTAAAATTTCATATGATTTATTGAATATTGTTGATTCCAATATATGATAATATATATTAATAATTAAATAATTAAATATTTATATCTGTATTTATAATTTTTTATTATTAGTTTAATTAAGGTAATTAAAATAATAATTTATATATAATGAAATATATATTTATTAAAAATAATAATTTAATTAAGGTTTAATATTAATAATATAATAACAATAAATTGATTGATATAGAGTCATTCTTTTTATTCACCATTTATTATTTAGTTGGGCTAGTATTAATTATCTTTTGCCGCAACTAATATTAATAATTTTTGGTAAATTAAATTTAGATAAATATAACATGTAAATTAATTATATATTTATATTACTAAAATAAGTAATTTAAATATCATCTACGCACCAAATAATGAAAAGAATTTCATCAAGAATCTAAATTTTATTTAGACAATCTCGATCAAATGCAGCTGTTAGCAGTGTTGCAATCTATTCCTTTGCTTCTGCTGGTGGTCAACTGTTTCTGGATCAACAACTTAAACAACAGAATCGATTGGAGGACTGGAGGATATGAAAAACTGGCTTTATAGCTTTGGCTCACAACAATGATCTAGATCTGGCTTTGGCTAATTGTGTTGGCGCTTATTACATGGCCGGCCTGTCCAACACTTGGGCTGGTCAAGCCCCGCTCCCCGCTCAAGGCAGAGACTAAAATGGTTAAAAAACAAGCATTCCTCACTGTTATGTTACATTCAAGCAAGGAAATTAGAATAAATAATTGATTGTGCTTATATGAAGAAACCGTTGTATGTGTGAGAGCAAACAACATTACAGCTTTCTTCCATTATGTGTGAGAAAAAAAACACAGTTTTTGCATGATATATGAGAGATTTAAGGTCATATACCCTTGTAAGCGTTGCTGACCAATAGTCAGAACCTCTGAAACATTCGATCAGTGTATTCCTCTAATATACCCTTGGAAGCATTGCTGGCCAAAGGCCAGAATCTCTGAAACTTTCAATCAGTGGATTCCTGTGAGATTGAGACATGACTTTATATTTATATTTATATATATAATAATAATAATACGTCCAACGATTTGGACAATATTCCCTCCAGTGTGAGAGGCATCACAAAAAATATGGGCTGGTTTCTCTTGAAAGTTATTAGCAGACAGCAGCAGGTCTACGTCAAATGCCAGGTTAAAGCTATGCTATATTGTATTAGCAGACAGCAGGTTTGAGTTAAATGCCAGATTAAAATTACATTGTATTGTATTTGGACAATTTTAAGATATATATATCTCTCTCTATATATATATATACATACTTCCACAAAGTGCGTATTAGATAGAGAAGAATCAATGCACAAAGTCGATTTCCTTCCGCCACGCGTACTCGCTGCGAATAGGAGAGATTGGTGAGCGAATAGGAGAGATTGGTGTTCTCATTCTCTATTGTATTCATGCTACAGGTATCCGTGGAAGTTATAAACAAATATTTTATCAAATCATTAAAATGAAGCCTCAAACTTCCACCGAGCATTTGTCTAATTATGGCAAGGTGTGTAATCATGGTTTTGTATTATGAATGTAAATTTTTTTAACAGTTTTAAGTAGGATATTAATAAAATATAATAAAAATAAGTGATAATGGATGCTATATTTTAATTGAGAGGATTCATTTTTATTGGTTAAATTTTAATTTTAATTTTATTATTAT